>PITA01017860.1:0-42136 GCA_004023965.1 Spilogale gracilis
TGAAGGCAGTTGCTCAACCAACTGAGCCACCCAGGTGCCCCTGAAGCACCTCAAGTTCTTAATGGGAAACAGTTTTTGTTTTTCTCTGTATGGAAGTGCTTTTATTGGTGAATTACATCTTTTTCTTTCTAATTGAACTTCTGGGATATTTATAGCATCTTTTTGGAAAGAAAGTAAAAGTGGATCTTGAGTTTCTGTGTGAAAACTAACTATGATTGAGTTGTACTAAAATGTCTCAAGTCAGAGCAGTAATCAAGAACTTCTTGTTCAAGCTTTCTTTGAGGTATTAGAAAAACAGTTGATCTCTATCATAAGGCTAAGAAATACTTATAAATGATATTAAAATTTAGGGGGAAGATCTTTTAATTTTTTTCTGTATTTTAGTTTTCAAATTTAAAAAACAGAACCAAAAACCCTGGGATGCCTGGGTGGCTCAGTCAGTTAAACATCTGGCTTCAGCTCAGGTCATGATCCCAGAGTTCTGGGATTGAGTCCCACATCTGGCTTCCTGCTCAGTGGGGAGTCTGCTTCTCCATCTGCCTGATGCTCCCCGCACTTGTGTGCGCGCGCGATCTCTCTCTCTCTCTCTCTCTCTCTCTCTCTCTCTCTCTCTCTGACAAAGAGTAAAATGTTAAAACCTAAAGTTAAAAGGCCTTATTCCTATACTTCCATATAGCACTTTGTAGTTAGCACAGTAGATTTTTAGACAATCTTTACAGTTGATGAGACCAGCAGGCATTATACCCCATTTTACCAACAAAGTCAGGGTTAGAGAAATTACATGATCTGATGAGATCACTGGCATAGAAAGTAAAAGATTAAAGAATTGAATCCATATCCTTGACTACTATATCACACCATGAGTTTTTATTCATTAAGATCTGGATTGAGTAGGTCTGAAATTCTGTCTTGTGTTTGGTGATTAATTTATATTTTAAAGAGGCAAGCTAAGTTGTATTAACAAATATAACTTGTTGATTGAATACTTAATGTGTCTTAGGCACTATGTCTTTATTTCCTTTTAGTAGATGAGAAAACAGTTCGTAGTTTAAGTAACTTGGCTACTTTCACATAGCTGATCAATACCTGGGATGGGATTAAAGTGTAGATCCCTCATGGTTTCACTTCAACCTTGTCTTAAATGTCCTCCCCATATTGTGTTTTTAAGTTTATGCTATGGGTAAAGGGTCTGTGGATCTGTTGTTACAAGTATGTTTCATTATATTCATTGATTTTTTTTTATCACTTTATATATTTATATATATAAAATGTTATTTTTCCCCTTGTGTGGGAAACATCAAACATTTCACATCATTTGGTTTTTAAGTTTGCATATCTTTAAAGACTATAGTAAAATTTCAGTATAACTGACCAGTTTCCAAATTATGAGTAAACTATTAAAGCAATTATATGAACATAAACTGTTATATTGATTATGTCTCATTTTCACCAGGTTTGAAGTAAAAGGCGAAAGTATGTTTTCAGTAGTTATTTTCCATCATCAGTAAGTGGAACTTTTGTTCCTCTTCATTGCCAAGGTAGATTCCTCCGATTGATATTCCACATAGCCATTACAAATTTATCTTAAATTTAGCAGAACATATTTTTAAATATTTCCAGTTATAGTTGAAGTTCTACTAATTCAAAGTGTGTTGACCATATCTTACTTTGAAACTGAAAGTTTCCTATAGCTTTGTTCTTACAAAATGAAGCCTTGCCTTTAGAAGCTGGTTAAGTACGTTAATGGAGCTAAGGGAAAAAACATCTCATTCAGCTGAAACTACTGAAAAAACTGGAAAAATAAATGGTTAGTGTTGCTTGATAAACTGCAGAAAGCTAGCCACTTACCCATTATACTTAAGAAGTATTGGTGGTGGCAGTAACACTGGGCAGCTCTATAGTAAAATAGGACAACAGTGTGTATCTGCTTATTTGCCAGAGCTGCCTGTCTGATAGCAGTTGTGACTAATGGAACACATTTTAAAGTAACTTAAACTTACATTTTGGTAAAATCAGTAATTTACAGGTGAAGTAGTAAAAATTATGATTTAAAAAAATAACTGAAAAGATACCTAATAAAAGCCCCCATACCCAAAAGAGTTTGGGCCTCGTCCAGCCTTACAAGTAACAGAGTTGACAGAATTTGTTTTCCTATTCCCCAGAGAATATTGGCTTTCTTTTTTTTAGGAATTAGTACAGAATAGATAACCAGTTAAAACAGGATGGACAATCTGTGGCCTGGGAATCATAGCCAGTCTATGCCCTGTTTTCTTTGAAGAACCCCCTAAGCTAGTAGCTTTTTAAAGGGTTGTTTAAAAAAAAAAAAAAAAAAAGACTGAGTGACAGCAACTAGAGATTATTTGACTTGCAAAGCTTGAAATATTTACTAATTGACCTTTAGTTTGCTAACCTCTGAATTATTATGGATGTAGATAAGTTAGGAACTTAGTAGATATCTGCAAAATTCACTATTTGTGATGAGAGAAGAATATTCAGTGTAAGTTAGGAGTGTAATTTTTGCAGAAACTTGATTGTGAGGAATAAACTTTAAAAACTTCCTACCTGGGGTGCCTGGGTGGCTAGATTGGTGAGCAACTGCCTTCAGCTCAGGTCATGGGATCCAGCCCCATTTCAGACTTCCAGCTTAGCGGGGAGTCTGCTTCTTCTCTCCCTGCTTTTGCCTCTCCTGCTTGTGCTCAGTCTCTCAAATAAATAAATAAAAATAAAAACAAAAACTTTCTACTCTCGGGTACCTGGGTGGCTCAGTGGGTTAAAGCCTCTGCCTTTAGCTCAGGTCATGATCTCATGGTCCTGGGATCGAGGCCTACAGCAGGTGCTCTGCTCAGCGGGGAGCCTGCTTCCTCCTCTCTCTCTGCCTGCCTCTCTGCCTACTTGTGATCTCTCTGTCTGTCAAGTAAATCTTTAAAAAAAAGATTTTATTTATTTGAAAGAGAGAAACACAGCCAGAGAGGGAACACAAGCAGGGAGAGTGAGAGAGGGAGAAGCAGGCTTCCTGCTCTTCAGGAAGCCCGATGTGGGGTTGGATCCCGGGTCTCTGGGGTCATGACTTGAGCTGAAGGCAGTCGCTTAACCAACTGAGCCACCCAGGCGTCCCAAATAAATAAATAAAATCTTTTAAAAAACCACAAAACTCGGGGCGTCCCAAGTAAATAAATAAAATCTTAAAAAAAAACTCAAAACTTGGGGCATCCCAAATAAATAAATAAAATTTTTAAAAAAACCCGCAAAACTTGGGGCATCCCAAGTAAATAAATAAAATCTTTTAAAAAAACGCAAAGCTTGGGGTGTCCCAAATAAATAAATAAAATCTTTAAAAAAAACCCGCAAAACTTGGGGCTTGTGTTCCCTCTCTGGCTGTGTTTCTCTCTGTCAAATAAATAAAATCTTTAAAAAGAAAAAAACGCAAAACTTTCTACTCTCACATCCAGGTAAGGACGTAATGAAGTCCAGATTGAGTGCCAGCATTTTCAATTAAAACTTAGAAATGGATTACCCTGCTATTCGGTGCAGCTGTTTTTTTTTTTAAGATTTTTATTTATGTATTTGACAGAGAGAGAGAGATCACAAGCAGGCAGAGAGAGAGAGGAGGAAGCAGGCTCCCCACCGAGCAGAGAGCCTGACGTGGGCCTTGATCCCAGGACCCTGAGACCAGGACCTGAGCTGAAGGCAGAGGCTTAACCTACTGAGCCACCCAGGCGCCCCAGTGCAGCTCTCTTGATCTACCCCCGACTCACTTCCCTCTGTTTTGTGTCTTTTTAACTATAGGTTTTCTTTTAGAATGAATGTATCAGTATTTTTTACAGTGTAAGCATTCAGTCATTGGTTGAAATAAGTAATAAAGTAATAAATAATATCTTTTTAGCAACATCAAAAAAAATTTTAAAAAATATGTTAATCATTTTTTTTGAAGTTGTGAACTTTATTATTTAAAAGTATGTTAATCAGGGGTGCCTGGGTGGCTCAGTCTTAAGCATCTGCCTTTGGCCCAGGTCATGATCCCAGAGTCCTGGGATTGAGTCCCGCATCAGGCTCCCTGCTTGGCTGGAAGCCTGCTTCTCCCTCTCTCACTCCCCTTGCTTGTGTTCCCTCTCTAGCTGTGTTTCTCTCTGTCAAATAAATAAATAAAATCTTCAAAAAAAATACATGTTAATCACGGGCGCCTGGGTGGCTCAGTTGGTTTAGCATCTGCCTTTGGATTGGGTTGTGATCTCAGGGTTCTGCATTTGAGTTCTGCATTAGGTTCCCCACTCATGGGGAGTCTGCTTCTCCCTCCATCTGCCCCTCCCCCTGCATGCTCTCTGGTCTGCACTCTCTCAAGTGAATAAAATCTTTAAAAAATATGTTAATCTATTATATATGTTATGCCGACTGACCTGTTCATTTTTATTAAGAGTTTTAAGGGTTTTATATCACAGAGACCTCCTTGTCAGTGTGAAGCCCTATGAGTACTTTTATTTTTAGCAGATAGTCATCAGATTATACGTGTGTGTGTGTGTGAGAGAGAGAGAGAGAGAGAGAGATATCTTAATGGATAGTAAAGCTTAATCATTACTAATTTCTTCAAGATTTTTTTCTTTGAAAATCATTGTTGGTGATTGTGAGCTTTCCTCAGACTTCTCTTGTGTTAAATTTGGTAGTCAAGATTTATGATGCCAGTACCATTGTAGTTCCAAAAATGTTTGTCATTTCCTTCATACTAATATTGTGAGCATTCTTTGAATATATTTTTATTTTTTTTAAGGTTTTATTTATTTATTTGACAGAAACACAGCGAGAGAGGGAACACAAGCAGAGGGACCGAGAGAGGGAGAAGCAGGCTTCCTGCAGGGCAGGAAACCCGATGTGGGGCTCGATCCAGGATCATGACCTGAGCTGAAAGCAGTCGCTTAACCAGTTGAGCCACCCAGGCGCCCCTATATTTTTAAATATAGTTAGTAATTATGTAATACAGTTAAAGTATGTTCAGTTAACTTAGTAAACAGTAACCCATTTCATTTCTCATTTTGAATATAGTAAAATATATTGAGTATATTTAAAAAGACATTTTTTTCTTTAACTAGTACTAAGTAGCAGTTGTTTTTAAGTCCAGGCTTTCCTGGAAATACTCAGGAAATCTGTGTCACAATTACTAATTTAAGTGCAACCTTTATTTGATTCTCTTAAGTTATTTGTATATCAGTTATATCGGAATTGTTTCAAAGGACAAAATAGTGGACAATTTCAGCAGTTGTGAGGTGTGTCATAGTAACTTAATAGTGATAATATCTCTGTGTTCAGTGATAGGCCTTTAAAAAGAATTTCAAATGAATTCCGGGAGTATCAGTGATGTTACTGTTACATATTTGTCTGATACACTTTCTTGGGTGGGAAAGTAGTGGCAGCATAGTTCTAAGAGAGTAACAGGAAAATGTAAAGGTTAAATACTTTGCACCCGGGAACTTAGAATCAGAATGCCTATATAAATTATAAATTAAGTGAATAATCAGGCTTCAGAATGGTATTCACCCTTAAAGGGGAAGTACTAGTTGCCCTGACTGGATATTTGCTTGATTTTAAAATTTTGCTTAATTCTATATATTTTAAAGGTCTGTCCATCACTTTAAAAATCACAGCTAAATCAGAATGAAAATCTATTCTCAGACATGTTTTTTGGCTTAAGAAACCCATTTCAAAATAAATCCTTAAAATATCTTATTTTTTACATTGGCTAGTAACAAAGTTGGGTTTTTTCTTCCCCTTAAATAGGTTCGTGACTTCATTTTTGGCAAATTACTAAATGAATGATTAGTATTCAAAACAAAGATGTAATTGCAGTAATTTTAGAAAAAGATGGGAACTCACAGTTTCTAAATTAAAAATCAGAATAGGAAGGTGATTTTATTGGGTAAAATTTGGAAATTAGAGTATGAAGTAAAGAGGCATCTGTTATCCCACCATTAAGAAACCATAGTAAGGATTTTGATTCTTTTACAAAACGAGCAAGACAAAACAAAAGAAGCAAATTTAGATCATGCCATAGGTATAATCTTGAATCATTATTTTCTTCTCAGTGTGAGCATTTTAATAAAAGTACAAAATTTAATTGCTGATTTCGATTCCATCGTATAGATAGGTATACAATAGTTCCTCTGTTATTTGGCATAGCTTCCAGGTTTGTTTAATCTTTGCATATAAATTTTTGGATACATCAGCTGCTTAAAATAAAGTTGGCTGTAAATGATCAATTTGTGTCTGCAGAGTTTATAATTCAGATTTTTGTAGAAATGATGGTATTTTTAAATTGTACCAGAGGATCTAACTCTTAGAAATTAGCCCCATCATACCCATCCCTGCCCCTTCTGAAAAACCTCAGCAATTTTATGACAAATATTGTAAAATTGAAATACCAGCAAGTTTTTGTCTCGATAAAATTGGATTTGAAATTTTAATTTTATCTGGAACAGGTGCATCTTTTTCATTTAAAACTACTTGATTTTAATTTTTCAGTGTTTCTCCCCCTGCTCTTAGAGGATATTTCGCTCCTGATTATGATCTTTTGTCTTCCAGAGTAACAGCTATCCACCAATGTCAGATCCATACATGCCTAGTTACTATGCTCCATCCATTGGATTTCCATATTCTCTTGGGGAAGCAGCATGGTCCACGGCTGGAGACCAACCTATGCCGTATCTGACAACCTATGGACAAATGAGTAATGGAGAACATCATTATATACCAGATGGTGTGTTTAGTCAACCTGGGGCATTAGGAAATACCCCTCCATTTCTTGGTCAACATGGATTTAACTTTTTTCCTGGTAATGCTGATTTCTCTACATGGGGGACAAGTGGATCTCAGGGACAATCAACACAAAGTTCTGCTTATAGTAGCAGTTATGGCTATCCACCTAGTTCTCTTGGGAGAGCTATTACAGATGGACAGGCTGGATTTGGCAGTGATACTTTGAGTAAGGTGCCTGGCATTAGCAGTATTGAGCAAGGCATGACCGGACTGAAAATTGGTGGTGACCTGACAGCTGCAGTGACAAAAACTGTAGGTACAGCCTTGAGCAGCAGTGGTATGACTAGCATTGCAGCGAATAGTGTGCCCCCAGTTAGCAGCGCAGCACCTAAACCAACCTCCTGGGCTGCCATTGCCAGAAAGCCTGCCAAACCTCAACCGAAACTTAAACCCAAGGGCAATGTGGGAATTGGGGGTTCTGCTGTACCACCACCTCCTATAAAACACAACATGAATATTGGAACTTGGGATGAAAAGGGGTCAGTGGTAAAGGCTCCACCAACCCAACCAGTTCTGCCTCCTCAAACTATAATCCAGCAGCCTCAGCCATTAATTCAACCACCACCATTGGTGCAAAGCCAACTGCCTCAACAGCAGCCTCAGCCCCCACAGCCACAGCAGCAGCAAGGACCTCAGCCCCAGGCCCAGCCTCACCAAGTGCAGCCCCAACAGCAGCAGCTGCAGAATCGCTGGGTAGCTCCTCGGAATAGGGGAGCTGGATTCAACCAGAACAATGGAGTGGGCGGTGAAAACTTTGGTTTAGGTGTTGTTCCTGTCAGTGCTTCACCTTCTAGTGTAGAAGTGCATCCAGTGCTGGAAAAGCTAAAGGCCATAAATAATTACAATCCCAAAGACTTTGACTGGAACCTGAAGAATGGACGCGTGTTTATAATTAAAAGCTATTCTGAGGATGACATACACCGTTCAATTAAGTACTCTATCTGGTGTAGTACTGAGCATGGTAATAAGCGTTTGGATGCAGCTTACCGTTCCTTGAATGGGAAAGGCCCACTCTATTTACTCTTCAGTGTGAATGGCAGTGGACATTTTTGTGGAGTGGCTGAAATGAAGTCTGTTGTGGACTATAATGCATATGCTGGTGTCTGGTCTCAGGATAAGTGGAAGGGCAAATTTGAAGTTAAATGGATCTTTGTCAAAGATGTTCCCAATAACCAGTTACGGCATATTCGCTTAGAAAATAATGACAACAAACCAGTTACCAATTCAAGGGACACTCAAGAGGTACCCCTAGAAAAAGCTAAGCAAGTGCTTAAAATAATTGCTACTTTCAAGCATACCACCTCAATCTTTGATGACTTTGCACATTACGAAAAGCGTCAAGAAGAGGAGGAAGCCATGCGTAGGGTAAGAGTACAGTAATTTTTTGTGTAGGGTCTTTTTTTGGGGGTGATGTGTATGGATGGGCATTCTTTAATACTACATTTTGAGTTTAGGAGCTTTACTCCGTAGGAAACCAACTACTTAGCTTGAGAAACAGAACCGTGCAAACTCCTTTTAGGGCCTCTGGTGGCACACGGGCATCATTTTCGCTTCCCAAGAGTCATCCTTACTCTGAATTTGCCTGTTCTTCATACTCAGGCGATAAAGGTCATTGAGTTGTGTTCATCAAGGTTCCATAAGTTCTGCATTTATAACTAAGCAGATTCATGAACTGGTGAGGGGCTCTAATACTAATTCTAAACATTAATTTTATGCAAAAATGTGTTAGGGGTTTGCAACAGTTTTTTATAAATAAATGTTTGAATATTATTTATTTCCTGTTTATGAGAAGTAAAATAGACTTTTTCCCTGAAACTCTTTCCTGAACTATTTTTGTAATTTGTACACTTAAAGCACTTGTACAAAGTGTAGTAAGGATTTGACTTCAACAAGGCAACTTAGAGTTGGGAAGGCATGGGCTTTTAGATTTTGACAGCAGAATTTGTTTCTTATTCTGTTACTGAATTATTCTGTGGGACTTATTCTGTGGGACTCTTATGGGAGACTTCCCTGAAGTTATGCACTGTTTTTGCTTGCATTGTAGAGGCCAGCATTTGATCATAGGGCAGACAGAGCAAGACAGGCTGGGGAATGTTTTCTGTTCGAAACTACAAAAGAAAATTGGGGTCCTGTTTTTAAGAGGAAGAGAAAGAATGGATGGAGTATACAACTAGCAGACTTTTCTATAGATAGTACATTTAAGTTTCTTTTCAAATGCAACAGGGATAACACTAGAAGCTTTTTAAATAAATTATGTTGGTTACTATCGAAATTTCTACTCTTAATGTAGAAATTAAGATAAAGCAAGAACTTAACTCTATAAAACGTCAGTAATTTGTTTCTGTGTGAGAACTTACATGTCTTATGGCTTCTTGGTCTGTGCAGACAAAGGAATTATTTTGGTGAACATTCCTCAGTTGTGAATAACAATTGAAGTAATGATTCTAGAGCAGTCGTTTGTAAACCTTAGGGCACATAAATTGTTGAGGTGCTTCTTGGAAATGCAGGTCCTTGAGATGCACTGCAGGAAAATCTGATATACAGATGGCCCTTGAACAGTGTGCAGGTTAGGGAGTGCCAAACTCCTAGTTTGGATTTATGTATAACTTTTGACTCACCCAAAACTTGACTATTACAGCCTCCTTTGTTTACAGGAAGCCTTGCCGATGACACAGTTGACTAACATGTAGTTTGTGTGTTACATGAATTGTATGCTGTAGTCTTAAAGTAAGCTAGAGAAAAAAATGGTACTCAGAAAATCATCAGGAAGAGAAAGTACTTTATTATTTGACTGTTTTTGACAGAAAAAATCTGTATATAAGCGGACCTACACAGTTCATACCCGTGTTGTTCAAGGGTCAGCTGTATTTGATACGGGACATGGTATACATTTTTAATGAGCACATCTTAGGTGATTCTGGTGCTAGTGATTCCAGTTAAATGTGGGAGAATGGAGGAAAAGGGATCAAAAGTAGCTCCTGAATTTTTAAGCTCAGCAATTGAGTAAATAGTCATACTGAACTGCCATGACAAATAGTGGATCAGGAGAATGGATTTAGGATATGGAAAATGGGGTGCAGGTTTTCCTTTTAGGGTGTGCTGATTGTAAGATGCTTTTGAGAAATACAGACAGTGTGAAATCTCTGATTAAGCAGTTGGATGTGTGGGAGTCAGATTTGGGAGCTTTCTGTTCTTAAATAGTTGATTCTGTGAAAATGGGATGAGATTGCTCAGGGAAAAAAGATGCATGGCAAGGAATTATTTCTCAACTTTTTTTTCCCTCCCACCACTAAGGTGAGGTCACCCTTGTATGTCTTTTTCATTTCCTCCTTACCCAGTCTGAAAATTTAGTCCTAGTTTTATTATATAATTGTCTCAGGAATTATTTATGACAGTTATGTATTGTTTTACAATCACCACAATGATTTAAAGTTAATAGTTTTTCAACTTTAAAATTGTATATTTAAATTGTTTCATGGTTTACTGTCAGTCTTTTGATGATGTCTAACCCACGGTTGACATACTTATTTTGAATCCTTTTTTCGAATCTTATGTAACTTTTTTTTTTAGAGAAAAATGTATTTGGTATATACATTTGTTATTTATACGTAATATAAATATAATACATTTGTTAAATCCTTCTAGATTCAGAAAATGTCTTTCTTTGGCCATGATATGTGAACAGTAGCTTACCTGGATATAAAATTTTTAGGTCAAAGGTTTTTCATTCAGGTTTAGATTTATTAATTTTATATTTATATTACATTATTTGTAGTTTAATATCATGGAGAAGTCTGAGGCCATCATAAATGTTCTTTCTATGGAAATAGCTATTTCTGTTTGTGTACTACAAAAGATTCTTGAAATATGAACATGTATGTGGAATGTGTTTAATATGGACCTCTATTAGAATTGTCCTTAATCCTTTGTCTAGAAGCCAAAGTTTTAATTTATATATATATTTTTCTGGTTATGTTGAAAAATATAGTGCATCTTTGTCTTTGGGTGCTGTTGCTATTGTTCTTTATCATTTTTCTCTGCATTTGGAGATTTTAAATTTGAATTTCCATGTCATTATTTTGGTTTGCTTTGTGTTGATTTTATGATTTGTCAAGTTTTGAATTCTTCATTGACAGTATTAGTCTGTTTACATTATTACGTCTAGCTCCCACTTGCATCTGTTTTTTTAAAAAATTTGATCAAGAGTCCATCTTGTTTATTGAGCAAAAAGCTGACTAAAGCTTATTTCTGCTTCCCATATTTATCATTTTTGAAACTTCTTCCTCTTATGGTTTTTAACTTCTTTAAAATTTACATACAGTAAAATTGTAAATTCCCTTTTTTTGCCTCTTTGTAGTCAAATGCTTCTTTTCCCCTTTGATTAATCTGTTCTCTGTCTCTATAAGGCATTTTCCATAATGTCATATAAACAGAATTACACAGTGGGTAATCTTTTAAGACTAACTTCTTTCATTTAGCATGATATCTTTGCAGTGTATCAGTGCTGTTTTATATATCAGTTCTTTGTTGCTTTTAATTACAAACATTATTCCTTTGTGTAGATTTACTACAGTTTATCCATCCAACCTCTGGAGGATTTCTGGGTTGTTTCCAGGTTTTGGACAATGTAAATGAAGCTCCTATCAATTCATGTACATATCTTTTTTAAAAGTTTTTTTTTTCTTCTTTTTTTTTTAATCATGCAGTATAATTCATTTTTTTGGAGTGGGCAGTTAATGAATTTTAACACATTTGTGGATTTGTGTAATCACCACCACAATCAGGATACAGAATAGTTTCATCATATCTGGAAAACTGTCTTATACTATCCCTTTTATTGTATTCTTCCCCCATGTCTAACCTCTGGCAGCCATGATTGACTCAGTATAGTTTGTTTTGTTTTTTGTTTTTTGTTTTTTTAAAGTGAGGTATGGTTGACATACAGTGTTAGTTTCAGGTGTACAACTTAGTGATTTGATGCTTTCACCACAATAAGTATAATTACTATCTGTAGCCATATAAAGTTACTACAGTAATTAACAGTATTGACTATTTCCTCTTCTGTACATTTGATCTCTGACATTTTATCACTGGAAGTTTGTACCTCTTAATCTCCTCCTCCTCTTTAGCTATTTTACCCATCCTCACTCCCCCCCTAACTCCTTACCATTCTCTGTATTTATGAGTCTGTTTCTGTTTTGTTGTTTTTTAGGTTCCACATGTAAGTGAGCAAAGTCATATGGTATCGTCTTTGTCTGACTTATTTCACTAAGTATATAATACCTTCTAGGTTCATCCATGTTACATATAGCAAGATTTCATTTTTTTTTTTTATGGCTAAGTAATGTTCTATTTGTGTGTGTGTGTGTGTGTGTGTGTGTGTGTGTGTGTGTGTATATACACACCACATCTTTTTTAGTCATTTACCTATTGATGGGCACTTGCATATTTTGGCTGTTTATAAATATTGTAGCAATAAGCATAGGGGTATATACATATTTTCAAAATCATGTTATTTTCTTTGGATAAATATCCAGAAATGGGATTACTGGATTGTATGGTATTTCTATTTTTAATCTTTGAGGCACCTTCATACTCTTTTCCACAGTGGCTGCAGCAATTTACATTCTGACAAACACCCTACATGAGGATTCTCTTTTCTCCACATCTTCACCAATACTTGTTAGCTCTTGTCCTTTTGATACTAGCCATTCTGACAGGTGTGAGGTGAGATCTCGTTTTGTTTGCATTTCCCTAATGGTTAGTGATGTTGAGCATCTTTCCTGACCATCTGTTTTCTTTGGTTCAGGTCTTTAACCATTATTGGATATGCCATTTGTATTTTATGTATCTTCTCCCATTCAGTAAGCTGTCTTTTGATTTTGTTGATAATATCCTACACTGTGCAGAAGCTTTTTAGTTTGATTCATTATAGTCTTATTAATATCCTTTTTCGTGAAATGATATCATTTTGACTTTTTTTCTGTCATCACTGAACCTGGAAGAGGATCATCCAGGTCAGGTATTTGTTCCAAAACAGGGTTGTTGTTTCTTTCTTTCTTCTTTCCAATGCTTAGTGTTAGTTACATGTTCTCTTCTCGCTGCACATGTGGAGATGAGAGAATCAATGTTCATTGTCGACTTTACTAGTGAAGTGATTCATCAGCCTGGGAGTAAGAAGGGAGAATTGTACTATGGATGTGATAGTTGTGATAGTAAGTGTAATTTAACTTTGCTTTGAGTTTTCAATCACCAAAACTGAAAACAGTTTTTTGTTTGTTAACTAGCATTTGCGGTCATCATGCATCCTTGCCCAGTTTTCTTCCTGGTCCTGTTTTCCCTTGTCCAGGAAGAATGTGTAGACTTTTATTTGTAGATTTTTCTCTTAGATGAGCTTGTGCTTGCACTTAAGCTTTACAGCATAACTGCTTTTAAATACTCTTGGCATCCCAGTAATGAAGGATGCATTTGTACCCTGTCTGTTGTAGGCCCTCCTTGGTTAAGGAGGATAAATTAGTGGTGTTTTGGTAGAATTTTTTTTTACTTGTCCTGTCTTTTTTCTTTTTGAAATAAAAGAATTTGCAAGTCATTGTTTTGACCCCCTCTGATATTTTGCTGAAATTCTTCAAACCTTCTGATATATGGAGGTCACATTTTCCCAGGTGCATACTCTTCGGTCTTTGGATAAAGTTGGATTTCTTAAGACACACAATAGCAGTAAGTATAAAAGAAAAGATTGATAAAATTTGACCAAATTAAAATCTGTTCATCAAGGGGTACCTACTTGGCTCAGTCAGTAGAGTATATGACTCTTGGGTTGTGAGTTCAAACACCACGTTGGGCGTGAGCCTACTTGAAAAAAAATCTTTCATCAAAAGATGCTTTAAAGACATGGAAAGACATGTTAGGCACTGCAAGAATGTTGAGTGTAACTGACCCAAAATTAATATCAAGAATATGTAAAGAATTCCTGTGACTCAGTTTAAGAAAAAGATGAACCCAACTGAAAAATGGGCCAAAGGTGGATAGTCATTTCATGAGGGAGGAAGCAGATAGGGCTAATAAATATATAAAATGGTATTCAGTCTTATTAATAATTAGGGAAATGCAAATTAGTACTATAATGAGAAAATATTTTATATCCATTCATTTGGCAAAATTAAGAAATTTGATGGTATCAGGTGTTGGAGAAACTAGATCAACAAAATCTTTTCTGTGGTTGCAGATATGAGCACTGATAATAGCTATGTGAGGAAGTAGTTTTGCATTCTCTTATATAAAAGCTGAACATTTCATATACTTTATAATTCAGCAGTTTTTCCAGATGATACCCCAGAAGACACATGAGAATGAAGTAAATAGAATGAAGTAAAAAGACTGGTAGCAACCTAAATGCTCATCAGCAGGAAAATAGACAAAATACAGTTGTGCCTAAGTAATAGAGTGTATACAACAATATACATGAATCTTTTTTCCTTCATATTTTTGTTTGGAAATAATTTTTAATGTATTTGGAAGAAAAAGAATAATGACTCAAACACTCATCTGCCTTTTATCCAGATTTACCTATTCACATTCTTTCCTGTTTGCTTTATGTGGTTTTTTTTTGACAATTTGAGAGTAATTTCCAGATATCATGGTTCTTTACCCCCTAAAAGTGTAGTGTATATTTCCTAAGGATGAGGATATTCTCTTATATAACCATAGTACTCTTATCAGTTCATCTACAGTGTCATTTAATGACTTTTTTCTAGTATAGGATCTGGGCTAAGATTGGGTAGAGGACCTAGAATAGCCAAAACAATTTTAAATAGTAAAAACAATTTTAGAAGGCTTATACTAAATCTGACCCCAAATCTTTGCCTTGCCTTGGTTTCGGAAGATTTTTTCCTTGGTTTTTCATTGAGTTTTTAGTTTTAAATTTTATATTTGGGTCTGTGGTTACGGTAACTTTTTTTTAATTTCTCTTCCTAGTGTGTTCATTTTTTTCACTAAGTTCTTAGGCCTACTTGTGATAGAAGACAAGGACTTTAAGAAGCCAGTTCCATCTTCTCATCACTGGGTCTTTGACTTTTTTTTGTTTTTTCTTCTGGTTATTTTAACAGAGGAGTTAAGTCCTCAAGTTACCTTGCCATCAAAGCACCCAGTGGAGGAGTCTGCTAGACATCCTGTCAATTTATATAATACTTAGAAAGTCACGCTCTGTCTTTTAGAGTAAGGGATATTGGTGAAACTTAAAACTGGAAGAGAAATCTGTGCTAGTTATCTAGTGTTTGCCTAGTTTTTCATTCTTAGATTTGAACACATACTTTTGATATATTTGATTAAAATCAAGCTTGATGACAGAACAGTCAAGACAAACTCACTAAAAGAATTTAGGGAGCAGAAGATAATATAAAATATAAACAAAATTTAATGTGTTGTTAGTTTGGATTCGTATGTAAAAAGAAAACTAGAAAATATTCTTGGAAATGAGAAACATGAATGTGAAAATAAAAAAAAATCAGTGAGCAGCAGATAATAAATGTTTATGTTTTAAAGTCCAGTTTATCTGAAATTTCAAATCAAAGAAATTTCCAAATGTGGAGTAATAGAGATGAAAAATATATATAAAAAGTGGAAGAAGTGATGGAAAGAGGGGAGAGGCCCACTGTCGTATTTTATTTATTTTATTTTAGAGAGAAAGTGAGAGAGAGCGTGAGAGGGGAGAAGGTTAGAGGGAGAAGCAGACTCCCCGTGGAGCTGGGAGCCCGATGTGGGGATTCGATCCCAGGACTCCTGGATCATGACTGGAGCCGAAGGCAGTCACCCTACCAACTGAGCCACCTAGGTGCCCCATGGGCCTACTGTTTTTCTAAAGGAGTTTTGAAAGAGTAAGAGATAAACAAAGGGAAGAATCATTGGAGAAAAATGCCCAAAGACAAAAGATTTATGTTTTCAGAAGGAATGGGCTCAAGCTGAGTAACTAGCAGGATTATTTCAAATTGAAAAGAACTAAAGGCAGGATAAAGAGAAAATCTTAAGCTCCTGGAGCAAAAGACAAATTACCTACTGCAGACGAAGGAGAATCAGATTATCATTAGAATGTTTTCATCTATAACTCTAGATACTCATGGGGAAAATCTTATTTCAGAGTGAAGGGGAATGGGTATATAGAATTATGTTCTTAAAGATAAGTGTCACATTATATCATTGAAGGGGAAATGCAAAATAAAGATTTCAGGTGTACAGGAGTAGTCACGTATCCTTCATGAGAAACTAACCTGAAGAGCTTTTTCAGCAGAAAAAGAAATTCAAGAAAGGTAACACCTGTTAGCTGGTTATACTAGAATAAGTGTCTCCCAACAGGGACTCTGCATCAGATGGGTGTTCATTGTAAGTAGTTTATCTCAGGACTCTGCATCTCCACTCAGTCTGTTAAATTGGCACTGTGGTCTTTGAAGCTTGACAAATGAAATGAGCCCTCAGTGGGGAACCACTGACCTTGGAGAAGTGAAGGGAGTTCAAAAGAAAATAACATTTCTAGTCAATCATGTTCTCATTAAACATAAGCTCTGTGAGTGCATTGTTCTCTGCTGAATCCCTAGCACCTAATGATTGGCAAATAAGTAGGTGATTAAATATTTGTTAAATGAGTAAATGCTTTGAAGAATCTCTTTCCTTCTGGAAAGTTTGAATGTCATTGAACTTTTATTTATTGGTTTAAATTGCTGTACTTTTTAAATTTAGGAGCTATGTACTTGATCATTCAAGTTACATAATGAATGCAGCCTCTTGGTTTTTACATCTGTAGAAAGGGACACTAGCATATAAAAGATATAATTATAGTTAGAACAAAATGTTATGAGATGGAATGGGAAGGAAAGGTAAATAAATGCAGTATTTTTCTTATCTTTCTGAAGGTAACGTAATTGTTTAAAGATGATATATCAAGCAGTTGTGCCTTGCATATTTAGAGTCGTAAAGACAATCACTAAAACTAAAAATAGTATGGCTTCTAGTGTAAGGAGGGAGAAGAGAAGGAGAATATAACATATCCACCCACTATGATAAATTACCTATCATATACAATGGGAATTGATAGTGTCTGCATTAAGAAAACAAGAAATTGATATATATATATATTCTGATATCTATAGTATACATATACTAATGCTACTTAAAGTAATAGTGGCAACCCATTAGGAAGAACTTAAAGTAGAAAGGGCTAGAGGTGGATAGGGGAGTACTTTTTAACTTGCTATCTGTAAGTACTATTTCTAATAATAAAGCTATTTTAATTGGAAAATGAAAGAAAACAAAAGAACCAATAATGTTCTGGGTATATTTGTACAGATAAGATAAATTCGAGTAGTCTGCCCAGCAGAATTTACTTTTGACTATTTAAATAATCCTTGTATTGTAATTTTACTTTTGTTGTACTTGGTGGTGAGTCATTTAGATCCTACTAGTTTCTTTCATTCTTATAAATTCTTATTGACCAGGAAACATAATCTCAAGTGAAATTTTTTGTTTAATAGCTCTTTTCTCTCCATATAGAAATTGGGGTTTTCGATTGCCTGTAACTTTAACTTTGAGATGAATTTCCAAAATATGGCATTTACCTATTTGCACAGAGATGAAAACCTGCAGTTAATGTATAATTAAGCAAGGCAAAATTACAATAAAATTGCTATTAAATGGTTTTAATTTCTAGAATCTTCTGTGTATTTTGGTCCTGTATACTATATTGTTAGGTATTGTTAGGTTAGAGTAAGTTTAGTACCTCATACAGTATTTTTCATAATGGGAATAATTTTGATTCTGAGATGATAGGTCTGTCTCAGAGTAACCAAGTTTTGGTTAATATACAAGAAGTCATTTCAATAATAACTATACCTGTGGCAACAGTAAGCATTTCCCTGACAGTTCCGCATTTCTTTTTCTCAAGTAGAAAATTTAGTTTAATGCTTTTCCATTAATCAAATTATAGTTCTTAGGATCAAGAATGAGTTGAAGTCTGTGCTCTGCCAGCTGTAAATTTTTTTTTTATGGATGGACTTTGTTTTTATGGAGTGAGTTGATTATGATTAATAGAAACAAATTCAGTACATAAAATCTTGCTTTTCCTTTGATCTTTACTGTAAAATTTGGAGAGTATTTCTTTGGAAAGTAGATTTTGGCACCTGGATACCATAAACTTTTCTTTTTCTTTTTTTTCCTTAAGTAGGCTCCACATACAATGTGGGGCTTGAATTCATGACCCTAAGATTAAAGAGTCGCATGCTTTACTGACTGAGCCAGCCAGGTGCTCGGGTACCATAAGCTTCTTCTATATTACATATTTAAGTGACAAATTATCTGATAAAACATTGAGTGACATTTTGTATATTGAAGATGCTATACAGTTTTAAAAAATGATGCAGTTTTAATTGTAGTAGACTCTGTTTTGATCTTGGTAAATATTCTTTGTAGGCCAGAGGTAGGAAGAGAGGTGCTTTGATTTAACATTTTATCATACCGATTTGTTTCTTTTTTTTTTTTTTCAGATTAATATTGTTGCCCGATAGGAGAGTTAATTGTGGCTGTATTTTGTTCCAGTGCTGATAAAGAATTTTAGGAGTTTTGTAAATGAACTGTCTGTATTTACTGGGTTAGTTAAATCTTTCAGAGATATTTCTTTCATACCTATTGTGGTATGAACAGTCATCATTAACTTTAATGGTATTTCAGTTATTTATTTTTCTGAGCAGCAAATACATGGCTAACTGCAGGAACATATTTAGGTTAATATGAAATAATCTTTTTTAGGTTTCAAGAAGTAAAATATCTTTCCTGTTTTGTTTATTTTAAAATTTTGATGTGCAGATTCTTAATTTAGAAATTTACTTATATTACTCTAATACTGAGTGAAACTGACTTTACTGTTTCTTGGCAGAAAACTTTGAATTTATTAAAAGGTATTTCAGTTTTTACACATTACATATTCAATACTGGTGTTTTTTGGGTTTGAAATAACATAAGGAAATAAAAATGATTATAGAATATATACTAAAAGAACTAAGATATAAAAAAGCTACTAATGAACAATTCCACTTGTGAATGAAAGTCTGGAGTGTAATAATTCTATTATTTTCAGTTTACTGTAAGCAGACTAAAATCTGATCCAAAATGGAATTGCATATGGTTCCTTAGTTTGGCTTTCAGAGTCTCTGTTCCTGGGTCCCCAGACCATCCTTATATGAGAAAACTACCACACATCTTGTATTCTGGTCAACCTCTATCACCATGTATTTTGATCCTGTATGTTCTGTTCTTAACTGTGATCCCTTATTCAATCAACAGATAGATATTAAAGGTTACCAGTGAGCCACTAAAGATAAAGAGCCCTTTCTTTGTGGAACTGAATCTGCTTGGACAGACATTTAATTTCTCCCAGTGAAGTTTTATATTTTTCAGTGTTGGGAACCTGCGCATGTCTCTTGATGAATTTATTCTAAGTATTTTATGTATGTATTTTTAAATTTTTAATTTTTTTAGTATTTTGTATTCTTTTTGCTATTGTAAATGTAACTGTAATCTCAGTTTTTTCAGTTATTCATTGCTGGTTTGTAGAAATATTTTGTATCCTGCGACTCTCGTAAATTCACCTATCAGTTCTAGTAGTTCTAATAGAACATCCTTAGGATTTTCTGCTTAACAGTCACATTGTCTGTAAATAGAGATCATTTTATTTCTTTTTGATCTTTATGTTTCATTTTTAGTGATTTTATTTTTTAATATAGTGTGACTTGAATGTGAAATTAAGTAGAAACTATAAAACCAAAATAAGACTACCCATCAACAAAAAAGTTAATTTAGTGCAATGAGTGATGTTATTTTGTTGAAACTAAATCACAGCTTTAAACATGAATTATTCCTAATTCTCAGACTTCTTAGAATCATTTTGTTACTCCCATTTGGACCTAAGCAAGCACATGTTATGGCTATTCTCCACCATTTTTCACTATTTGAACTTACTCTTAACTCTTCCATTTTATAGTACACTTTGAGATTACTTGATCTTTGGTTGGTACAGACAAATTTTGTTTATAAATTATCAGACTGCCTATACTTATTCAAACTTGGAATTCTTTATTCTGTAAATACAAACTTGAGCAGTGGACTCTTTTAAAGCAGTTTATTATAGTGTGGTCATGCAGAGGATCAAGAATGTTAATTCTCACATAGAAATGTAAGTTTAAAAAATTGAGGCATTGACTTCCCAAAACAGAGCCTTCAAAGCATAATCATGTAATCATTGTCCTTTTCCCTTGATTTTTTTAATTTTGAATTTATTTTACAGTATAAAATTGATCTGTTTCCTTTATATTCTTTGTCTTTTCCTTTCTTAATGCAAAATGATTGATGATGTTTTTGGGATAGTGCAGGTCAGAGGCTTATCTCTGTATTAAAACACTTTGATGGATCTGTACAAATGTACAGGCTTTTGAACAGCTGGGGGTTTTATCCATCTGTTACTGCCCTTGTTCTGCTCTCTAGTGCGAAATTTTTCAGTTATGTAAGCCAGTCTGAATAGATTTTATTCCTGGTAAGTAATTAATTTTTCTGAAGAATTGACTCTATTGTATGTTTTAACTGTAGTCATTCTTCATCGATAATTTTGGGTTTTTTTTTTTTTTTTTGGAAACATGCCTACCCCCCCTTTTTTAAATTTAAAAATGAAATCTGATAATTTACTGGTTTTAACTTTGGGACATAATTTAACACTTATCACCATAAACAATAAAAAGAAGCAGGGCAGCCATTAAATTCACAGTACCCTGTGAAGAACATCTATGTATTTCTATAGCAATATGATATTTAATATACTTCGGAGTTGTATTATCCTAACTTTTTATTGTGCTTTTTTAAAACTTTATTTTGAATAATTTTTAGATTTATGGAAATGTTGCAGAGATAAAACTGGATGTTTCTGTATATCTGTTTTCTCCTAATATTGATATGTTACATAATTCTAATATATTTATCCAAACTAAGAAATTAACATTGGTGCTGTATTGTTAAGTACAGATTTTTTTCCACATTTCCCTACTTATCCCACTAATGTCTTTTTTTGTTGACGATCTGGAAGACCAGTTTTGCATTTAGTTTTTATGTCACCTGTGACAGTTCTCTGTGTTTCCTTGTCTCTCATAGCTTTAACATTTTTGAAGACTACTGCACAGGTGTTTTATAAAGTGTCTTCCAGTGCCTTTCAGTTTACCTAATGCTTTCTTATGATTAGACTTGAGTTTATGAGACGAATACTGCATGACTGGTGTGTCCTTCTTATCTGATTATATGTAAGTTACTACTCAGTGATACTAATTTTGATTACTTGCTTAAGGTTGTATCTGCTAGGCTTCTCTAATATAAATATCTCTTTTTTCCCTTTGCATACTGTGTTCTTAGAAGCCAGTCAGAATGTCCAGCCCTACACTTTAAAGGAGGAAAAGCAAGCCCCACCTCATGCAAGAGAGAGTATTAAAAGAATTTGTGAAAATTTTTTGTTAGTTATTTATTTAGCTCTTGTATTTGTTCTTTTTCCTCCTTCTAGAGTATTCATTAAATCTGTCCTATAGTTCTTTTTGATCTATATTTGTGATTTCCAGCTTTCTTTTTTGTGTGTGTGATTTCCAGCTTTCTTTTCTTTATTTGTTATTTCCAGCTTTCTTTATTAGTGATTTCTAGCTTTCCTTTCTTTATTTGTGATTTCCAGCTTTATTTCTTTATTTGTGATTTCCAGCTTTCTTTTCTTTATTTGTGAATTCCAGCTTTCTTTTTCTTTGTTTGTTTTGCTTTGTAATTTGAGGTAATTCTTGGACTAATCCTACTCCTTAAATGAGGCAATGACCATTTTCCCCTTTAATTAATCTACTGACATTTTCAATTTGAAAATCAGATTTTTTTAGCTAGACAAAAGGTGCTTGGTGCATTTGGGTCTCAAGTGACTGCCTGCCTGCTTTCTCTCTGTCTGTCTCTCTTTTCCCCCCATCACCCCAGGTAGTCACTGGCTTTTTCAGCAATTCTGTTTTATTGTGCTTATGTTCCTAGTGCTTACTCTCATTTTCTTTTTGGATTGTGTGACTTCTTAGATACACAGTTGCTTTTTCCCTTGTGGCTTATGTAGTCTCTGGTCTGGTTACTGAAATATCATTATTTCAGTTAGTTCATTAGTGACAAACCTACCAGTGATTAAAAGGAAATAAGTCATTTACTTGTAATGTTAAGGGCAAGCCATTGGTCCTTCTGAGGACACTGAAGAAAACTTTGTTTTCCAGCTGTTTCCTAGGTAGGGAAGTCAGCTCATCCATTATGCTCTGTCAGGAAGACATGGGTTAGCAATTACACTTCTTCCTGGAGCTCATCTCCACAGGCCAAGTTCTGGGTTTGGGCCTTAGGTTCACGTTGGTCTCCATATCTGTTCAACTCAAGGTGGGGAAGGGGCCCTATGCCAAGGACTAAAAACCCCTCAAATCTCCAAATCTGCCTGGTCGAGTCCTAGCTCTATTACTAATGGAAAATGAGAGAGGGAGGGATCTCTGCAAATTGTTCGTGAGTTGTCAGTCGTTATTAAAAGTGAAAATTCTGTGAGCCACTTCGGAAAGTTTGTGTCCGTAAGAGTGTGTGTTTAAAGTGTCTTCTGTACTGGACCATGGCTCCTTTTGTATAATTCAGGTTTTCTTTCTCTCTGTGTTACTTTCTAACAACATACCGGTATGTGTTAATTTATGATGTCAGTCGTATAATATGTATCTCATTTTCGAACAGCACAAGAAGTTATCACTGATAACTCCATATTGCTTAGTCTTGTCTCATCTCTCTCTCTCTCTTTCTTTCTTTCTTTCTTTTTTTTTTTTAGATTTTATTTACTTATTTGATAGAGAAGCACAGCCAGAGAGGGAACACAAGCTGGGGAAGTGAGAGAAGGAGAAGCAGGCTTCCTGCCCAGAAAGAAGCCCAATGCAGGGCTCAATCCCGGTAGTCCGGGATCATGACCTGAGCCGAAGGCAGGTGCTTAATGACTGAGCCACCCAGGTGCCCCTTAGTCTCATATTTCTAGTGGTCTTTAATTGATAGCATGCCCATAGATCTCTCATTATATTTAAATACTTATTTAATATTAATAGTGTCAGGCTCAGTTCTAGATCTTGTTAGTATAAGTGTGAGTTTTATTGTCTTAAAGCCAAGGTACCTTTATAACCATTTTCAGGAAAACCTGAGTTTTGTTGATGGACATTTATTGTGCTGAGGACTTCCAAATATGTATACCCACCCTGGACCTTTCTTCCTGTCTCCCAAACTCATGTGTCAAGCTGCCTGTTTGATATCTTCTCACAGCTCTCTAATAAGCATCTGAAATCTAACTCCCCTCTTTCTTTGCCTGCCCCAGACCTCTATGTACAGGGCACCACTGCCCTTCCAGCTAACAGGACTCATTCTTGATACTTCTTTCTTACTCCATATCTAATCAGTTGATACAACAGTAAGTCTTGTTGATTCTGCTTTCAAAATGTATCTTGAATCCAGGCACTAGCTCTGCATCTTTCACCTCCATCTAAGGGCTGTTCTTGTACTGGATTATTACTGTGCTAGCCTTACTGGCCTTCCCATTGTCACCTTTGCTGCTCTACACTCTCTTGCTAGCAGAATAGCCTTTAAGAGATCCATTTGTGACAAGTAAGTCTAGACTGTTACTTTTTCATTCTCCTCTTGACACTGTTAGTGTCAAAGTATTGCTACCCTAAAAATACTCAAGAAATATTCCCCCCTTTTCTAGTCTCTGCTATCGTTGGTGTTACTTTAGAATGATCAGTTCTAGGACAATTAATTAAATGTACATCTAAAACCATGTGAGTCTGGGGGCTCTTGGCTGACTCTTGATCTTGGGGTCTTGAGTTTTAGCCTCATGTTAGGTAGAGATTACATAATGCATACATACATAGGTACATAACAAAAACATGAGCCTGGTGAGTTTTTGTGTGGGGTAGATTTTTAATTGTTGACTTATGTTCTTTAGTTATTATAGGTCTCTTCTACAGGTTTTCTGTTTATTCTTGAATTTGGTTTGGTAAATTTCATGTAGGTAAATTCTTTTTGTTTTAAAGAATTTTATTTATTTATTTGACAGAGAGATCACAAGCAGGCAGAGAGGCAGGCAGAGAGAAAGGAAGCAGGCCCCCTGCTGAGCAGAGAGCCTTATGGGGGCCTCGCTCCCAGGACCTTGAGATCATGACCTGAGCTGAAGGCAGAGGCTTTAACCCACTGAGCCACCCAGGTGCCTGGTAAATTTATTTTTAGGAAGTTGTTTTAAGTTTTCTTTTGCATATTGGCATGAATAGTATTTTTATTTTTCAGTTGTATCAGTCTTCATGATATTAAATGCATCTTCTTTTTAAATCAGTCTTTCCAGATATTTTTCTGTTAGGTTTTTTTCCCTCCCCAGACACTAGCTCCTCCCTGCAAACACCAGTTTTTACTTAATTTCAGAGTCTCTTACTGATAATGTGTGTATAAAATTATTGCAGCGATCATGTAGTTTTCTGTATAAAATACTGATCTTCAAATTCTAGGAGTAAATTAAAATAAAAAAGAAAGGAATTTAGTAACAGAGAACTTCTAAGAATGTAAAATACCGTTTTCTGATGCTGACACAGGATGAGAAACTTAATTTGACCAGTTGCAAAATGCATTCATATTTATTATAGAACCTGTAATACTCTTGGAAAAATAAAATGGGAGTAGTGAGAAAAAGAGTGAGTCATACAATTTTTTTTTTTTTAAAGATTTTATTTATTTATTTGACAGAGAGAAACACAGCGAGAGAGGGAACACAAGCAGGGGGAGTGAGAGAGGGAGAAGCAGGTTTCCTGCCGAGTAGAGAGCCCGATGTGGGGCTCAATCCTGAATCTCCGGGATCATGACCTGAGCCGAAGGCAGTCGCATAACCAACTGAGCCACCCAGGTGCCCCTTATAATTTGTTTAAACACAGGTTGGTTTTCAAAGTGTGTTCTCTGGACCAGCAGCAGCTGGATTACCTGTGAACTTGTTAGAAACACAAATTTACAGGGGCACCTGGGTGGCTCAGTCCATTAAGCATCTGCTTTCAGCTTGGGTCATGATCCGGGGGTCCTGGGATACATCTTCACATGTGCTTCCTCCTGCTTCCACGTCCTCCTGCTCCCCCTGCTTGTGACTCTCTCTCTGTCAAATAAGTAAATAAAAATCTTAAAAAAAAATAATAAAACAAGATGGTGCAAACTACATGATGCATTCACTTGATAGACATGCACAATACTAGTCATCCTTTTTTCACAGACAGAAGTACTATAAATAAATATTTGGTGGGCGCCTGGGTGGCTCAGTGGGTTAAAGCCTCTGCCTTCAGCTCCGGTCATGATCTCAGGGTGCCAGGATCGAGGCCTGCATCGGGCTCTCTGCTCCGCGGGGAGCCTGCTTCCTCCTCTCTCTCTGCCTCTTGTGATCTCTCTGTCTGTCAAATAAATAAATAAAATCTTAAAAAAATAAAAAAAATATTTGGTTAATAAACCTCAGGAAAACATCACAGTTTAATTTTTGTTCAAGGGATTTCCATTTGAATTAATCATGTTTCTTGATATGAAAAAGTTACAATACGATAACTGTGATATAGACTTCGTGATTCAAAGTATTTTTAAATTAATACTAGACTCTTAATGTAATAGAACTTGAATGCAGTTTAATGCAGCTCTTCCATTCCTCCTAACTCTGCCTAGCCAGTAGCTTTCCTACTGCTTCAGAGGCCTTTTAGTCTGTTTGATACTTCACCATTAAAAACTCTTTGAAAGGCCTAAAAAGACATTTCATATTCTTCCCTTAAACAGAATTTCTTGGGAAGGGAAGGGCTGTGGAGAGGGCCATACTGTCCTGAAATAGGTCTTTGTGTTTGGATTGCTTTATTTTAAAATGTTTTATGGTAATCATCCCTCTATGGTTGTGTGCAGGTAGTAGTAAATCTTTTTAATTACTCCACTTATATTTGAGGATTTATGAAGATGGCTTGCATTATAGTACAAATAATTTAAATTTTTAAATAATGATAGTACTTTATTAAAATTCTTTGTGTTTGTCTTTCAGGAGAGAAATAGAAACAAACAATAACCATATGAAGATGTCCTGTTAGAATTACAACACTAATGATGTAGACTCTGGAAATGCCTAATAAGTCAAAGAAGACATTATTAAAGCTTTTTTTCTGCTTAAGGTGACATCTTTGAACTCTAACACAGAATTGACTCTTCTTGTAATGGTTTTCATCAGCGCATCTGCCCTTATACTCTCACCAAACACACTTGAGAACTGTAACTTCGTCAAGCACTTTCTGTCCTGAAGCTTTTACCAGTATCTGCTGTCTTTTGTAATTATGCATCCTAGCTAAGGCACAGAAGACTGAATGAATGCAAGGATTCATTAACTTTGAATTTGTTAAATACTAACAGTTAACCATTAGAAGTGGTTCAATGATGTAAGAGTCACACTGCTTCAACTTTTTCTTTGTTGTAGTTTTTAAATTGTCAATTTTTAGCTATTTGACAGATTAAAAGCAAAATAATCATGCCATATTTAGTCCTGGAGTTCAAGTCTAAATGTTTATGTGAAAAATTATTGTAGTAAACTTTTAATATGGCAAAGCAACCTTAAGCTCTATTTTAGCCAAATGAAACATAATCTGAAATTATATTAGAACATTTCCCTTGTCTTCAAACTGTTTGGTGTAACAGAATATTGATATGCAGCTTGGTGGATTTCACCAATTAATGCACATTCTTCTCCCCTCCTTCCCCCAAGAATATGTATACTGAAAAATGTGCATTTGTCTGAGGAATTATTTTGTTTGCTACCACTTAATGAATCTCAAAATTTTGAGTAAATGTACCTCAGTCTAATCAGACTTTTTATGACCTTTATAACTACATTTAAAACCCTTAATTCCTATTTCTGGGTGTTTGCGAGCCTGATTGCTATCATGAAGTAAAAATTTATTACTCTAGGTATTCACTAGCTAAATAAACATAGTTCTTGTTTAGCAAGCATATACTGTTCCTCAACTCTTTTCTCCAGCTTTTGCAGTGTCCTGGCATCCTTAAAATACTTTGAAAATATGGCCTTGATCCATGGATTAAATCAGTATCTAAGTGAATGTGTTGATGTTTTATTGATCAGATCTATATAAATGGGAATACAGCATATATCTGGGTATTCTTATAGTTATCTTTTTAACATCTTATTTTTTTCATTAATTACATATCAACATTAATTTTGTAACTTGAAACAAATTGATTTTGTATAATTAAATGTGTCAGGCATCTGTATTAACTGATTTGATAGCATAAGGTTATGAAGATAATGTACTGCCCCTTATATTATTACTGTTCCAAAAGGAGAAAACTATGTAGAAAGACACATTAAGGGTGAAAATAGCAATATAGTAAATTTGAATACCTTGATGTTTTGCGTTACTCCATTTATGTTTACATCATGTTTAGAAATGTTTTCATTTACTATGGTCTTTGGTCACTTCAAAACTTTAGTGACAGATATTTCTTTGAGACTTTCATTTATATAATTTTTTTGTACAATGTTTTCTTAAATGTACAAATACTGTATTCAAGTGGAAAAAAATACAGTATTTGTAATAATTTTAGCTACTTCACAGTTCTTTGGTAGTCCCAGTGTAGTTACATCAGTGTTTACTGAAGGGAACATCAAAATGTTAATGGTATATTACAGAATAAAGACTTTCTTAAAGGAAAATTGCACCTATTTTACCTTTTTAAGAGTAAGCCATGAAATCTTGTAACATGTCTCTTAACTATTTATAATGAAAATTGGCATTTGGGTATAGTCACCATAGCAATGGTCTACATCCCTAAGATTATATAGATAGGACATGTCAAAGATGACTATTGTCACTCTGGAGGTCTTATTAGACAAAACTGTAAAGGGGTGACCTTGTAGGAAGGGTCTGAGTCCTCTCTGAGGTTCTCATTTTCTTGGTGCTTTATTAGCAACTCTGAATATTTTTATAAAACTAGTTACATTATAAGTGGATTCAAACTTGTTTAATTTACATCAGGTTTCTATGTAAGAAGTGTCACTCACTCAGCAAGCAGGCTGATTGCAATAGCAGACTCTGATGTCAGATGTAGAGTAGTCTATTCATGGTGAGGAGTACATCCCAGTGCCTTTAACCTGGATTTCTAATATTAAGTGAAATGGGTGCAGCATTCCTTTGGTGTGGGGGGGAGGGGGGAGCAACAAAACAAAAAAACCTTTTATCTTTTCAAAATTGGTTATTTTTTTCTCATTTAAGTTTTCTTCAGAGCACCTGCCTTCTCTTCCTCTTTGTTCTGTCAGTATATGGCAAAAGATTTTTTTCTCTAAGTGAAATTATTACAGATCGTCTCAATAGCACAACTGAATATTTCTTAACTGTAGGGACCAAAAGGAAGAGAACCTGGGCTCTACAGCAGGAGACACATCATCAAATGTTGGAGTAATCACAAATTAAGACATTATTGGCCCAGTAAATTTCTTGCTTAATATTTTTCAAAGATCTGGTTTGAGTGTTTCTTATTAAAGTTATCTTATGTGGGTATTTTATTTTGAAAGGTATTATAGTTTGTATATTTAACAGTAAGGGGGGAAATGTAACCAAAATTAGTATTCTTTCTCTATACATATTGGTACTTGAAGATTCCTTTCAGAAGAAACCCCAGCCTTTTCCTAATTTTAATACTTAATGCCTCATTTTAACTTGAGTGATCTTTCTAATTCAAAAGCTGTGTTCTTTTTGAATACCATGCATGGGGGTTAAGCTGATGTTAAAACAGTTCGCAATAAAAATGAATCAGCTTAAATCATTTAATCATTTCAAGTGCATTCTGCATCCTATAAAAATAAGTTTGAAAAATTTAAGAGAATTGTGTTTTCATTAAGTTTTGCATATCTTTTGTTATGCCATGTAAATTCCCTTCTTTTTCATATGATTAAAGAAAGGTTATGATAAAATGATTAGTTCATTTACATTCACTTGTAGCAGTTACATGAGAAATTGAATTTTGTCGTGTTTGGGTTTGTTCATTCCTGTGAATGATGGTACAGTTAGGTGAGATTTTCTGTTATGGTACCCAAACTCACCATTTGGTCCTCTTTAATCTTTGAGGGTTTCAATAAAAATTGTTCACTCATATCTGTGTTTTTTTCCATTTTATCTTCAAAAATATGTATTACCTCCCAGTAAATGTAAATTTTTGTCTGCCCTATTACGGATTTCCTGATTGATGGTTCTCTCAAGTACAAATCGACTGGATTGCTTGTTTTAGTTGGCCATTTAAATTAAGTGGGGGGAATTAAAGAGAGGGAGGATAACAGTTTATCCTAATCTTTATCTGCTCCAGTGAGCCTATTCAATTACATGCTCTTAATACTAAACTTAGAGCAAAAGAGAAAGAGGCCTATTTGTTTTCATGTAATAGGAGGAAGTGGTGGTACCAGCTGTCTAATAACCCTAATCCCCCATTCTTGGTACCAAAGAATGCTTTTCTAACAGTCTGTATGTTATCCTTTGGGATAGATAGAGCTTATGTAGATCATGATGAATCTGGCTGGTGCATTGTTTATTGGCTGGGCTCTAAGGTATTTGTTCTGATGGGGAAAACCGAAGAGTTTAGTTTCGTGCTGTTAAAACTTAGATGTGTACAGCATTGTTGGCATGTGATAGGGGCAGAGTTTAACAGAATCACCCCAGGTGTCCCACACTGGCATCATCAGAAACCTTTTTACTGGTCATTTACTAAAGGGAGAGTGTGCATCTCATCAGCATATTTGTATTCAAGGCTACTCATTTGTTGTTGGGACCCTGATTCTTACCTGCTTGGCTTTATCTCGCTTAGTGATACTACGTTTAGTAAGTCTCATCTAGGATCTAAAATGTTCTTATAATCAGAAGTTAACAGACTAACTCAAGGCTTTCTAACTACAGTACTTGTAATTGCATGATCTTTTCTCATTCCTCTTGGTATTCTAGTGAGTAGAACTGTATATCACCTACATGTGGTAGTAGCAGTTTAAATAGTTTATTTTAAAAATACTGCACTAAGTTCAGGATTTGTCTACTCTCTCATTTGAGTTACCTGTACAGCATTGGGACTAAATGTAAATGAAAACACTATTTTTGTAAAACTTAGAATGCAAGGAAGATATAAGTGTGAAGTTCTTAACACTGATGGGTTCCTCATCCCTTACCTGCCCATCAAAAGAATATACCCTACATAGAACATGCTTAGGGATGTAGATATTTGAATGTCATTTAAAAACATGGGCTCTAAAAAAAACCCATTAGCTCTATCTGACATGTCTGTATCAGAATGGGATTATTGTATAGGGGAAGATGTTAGAATTGAAAGTTGAAAGACCAGACTTTGAGTTATTTCTAACTGGTAGGTTGATACTGAGCAAATTTCCTTTGTTTTAGTGCACCTACCAAGAGATTGGTGTAGAATGCCTCCAAGGTTCCTTGCAGTTTTGAGGTTTTATAATTTATGATTTTTAAAAGGATTTTATTTATTTGAGACAGCACAAGAAAAGGCAGAGGGAGAAGCAGATTACCCCCTGAGTAGGAAGCTTGATGCGGGTCTCCATCCCAGGACCCTGAGATCGTGACCTGAGCCGAAGGCAGACACTTACTTAACTGACTGAGCCGCCCACAAGTTCCTATTAATATATGATTTCAGTAGCTTTGCACACAATGACTTACTCTAGCAGTGGTGGATGTTAGGTCTTTTGAAAGTTTGGAAATAAATATAATTTTTAATAGTCATCTTTTGTTTATTTTCAGAATATAAGTAGAGAATACCCCAAATTAGATTTTATTCATTGTATTTGATGGGAATATGACCACGGCTTCCTTTCAGTGAATTTTGAAGTTCAATTATACCCCCATCTTTTCCATTGTATTGATAAAAAGAGACAAGAGAATGTGTTCCAAAGAAATCCCAGGTGTTTTTTTCCCCATTATACTGCCATTTTACATTATCCTTATCGATTTTTTAGAATAGTTTTGCAGAGAAATTGGGAAGACATTACAGAGCTCTCATATACCTTGCACCCATCTTTCCCTGTTAACATCTTACATGGTATGGTATATTTGTTACAATTAATAGACCAATTTTGATGACGCATTATCATACTTTTTTGGGAAGTTTTTACAGTTTTACGTAATGTCCACTTTATAGTCTGGGCTGCCATCAAGGATAGCACATTACCTTTAGCTGCCATGTCTTTGTAGGTTCCTCTTGGCTGTGTGGTTTCTCGGACTTGTTTTTGGCGATACTGACCGCACTGAGTAGTGGTCAGATATTTTGTAGAATGCCTCTCTGGAATTTTATCTTGCGACTTTCTTAAAATTAGACTGAGGGTTATGAGTTTTGGGAAGGGGAATACCTCATAGGAAAATTGCCATTTCCATCTCATATTGATGATGCATAGCCCCAACATACGCTCATTGATGTTGACCTTGGTCACCTGGCCAAGGTGGTGTTGGGTTTCTCCACTGTAAAGTCTCTCTTTTCCTCCTTGCTGTTCTGTGTACCTAAAGAATCACAGTCTACACTTCAGTGGGCAGATATGTTCCCCCTTATCCTTGTATTTTTAAAGAGGGGTATAAGAATATATTTTATTACTACTTAGCCTCATCCCAGCAGGCTGTGTAAATACATTTTCCTTTTTGCTTGTATCATTTTAGAACTTCTCTTCCACTTTCTCCTTTTTTCAAAAGAACAGTTGTATACTGGAGGAATTCCAGTGGAGGAATTCTAATTCGGATCTACTCCCTGAGTTCTAAATCTGTGTATAGAATGATGACTTTAATAAAGGGATTGAAGACGTATTAAATAAGTCTTAACGGAGATTTAGATTGCACAATATCGATCTTATGTGTATAAGTAGAAATGGATAGTCAAATCTGAACAAATTCAGTTTTGGCTGGGTTGAAAGCTCTGAGTTAGGAGCTAAACAATTAGGTTACAGTGGTTCTTTCCATTAAAAAGAAAGGTTGATTTAAATAGCCTGGCCTTTGTCTTTTGATGGAATTCTCTTGAAATAACTTCTGAGGCTGCTGCATAATATTCTGGCAAAGAGCATGGACTTTGGAGGCCTAGAGACCTATCCTTGAATTCTAGGTCCACTAAACTAAATCCAAGCCTAGATTTCCTCATCAATTAAAAAAAGAATAAAAATAGATCTTTTAAGGAGGATTAAGTGAGGTAACATTCAGAAAGTGCTTAGCACAATCCCTGGGCCTGTGGCAAACCTTTAAATGTTAACCATTCTATCCTTTTTTATTTAGAATTTAGAGATTTAGGAGAATTTAGAATTTATTGATTGCCGTTGAAGATTTCTCAGGGTAATCTTCACTACTTACGTGCTGTTAATAGAGGTTGTAGAAAACTGATTACTTTCAATTCATAATATTCTATTGTTGAGATCTTGAGAACAGTCACTTCCTGAATACATCTTAAATTATCATTTGTTTGTTTTGCCAACTTTTGGTTTCCAGAGTTTTAACTGTCAGCCATGCTTTTTCTAAATAAGTAAAATGTAACAACATAAAATTAGTTTCTATCTGGTTAGAGCAGAGCAGATGGCAGAACCAAAGGCTAATTAGACCAAAAGGAAAGCAAATATGGCAGAATAACATGAGAAAACCCATAAACAATACGAATTTTTTTGTGTTATTACAAACACTCCTCGATATTGATACTTAACATTTAAGTGTGTAAGTATCCAATGACAAAGCTAAAACAATTTAGTAATGAATTTGATGCCCTTTATTTGAGGGAAAACAATCAATGGATTGCAGTACAGTCCCTCCTAGGCAGTAAAGTCCACTTCCTAAAGGATTTCGGGCAAGTGCCAGTTTTATAGAATGCTAGAAGAGGCAACAGGGGAACAGGTCCTTTTTTCTAGGGAAAGGTGAGCTAGCTAGGGCTGAGTTGGAGACCTTGATGATTGGTGTGTGCTCAGTTTCCTTGACAGGTGTTTCAGATGTAAGTGCAGGCTGACTCAGGTTCAGTTTCCTGATGGCCTGGCCCCTGGGGCAGCCTCCATTTTGTGGGTGCCAGTATACAAACTAACGTTACCATTAGTAACTAGTAAGGGCTTCACCATGAATAGTAACAACAGAATGAAAACACTCATGTGGACGTGTTACCTCCGCGTTTCATCAGTGATACTGTGCAATTTAGAAGCAAGGGGCATTTGACATCCATGAACCAAGATGCAGTTTTAACCCTTCTAGTAATGTATGTAAAAGAAAGATATCTTGAGGTAAAAGCTTACAGATACAACTTCAACATAATATTGTTGCATGCTAATATTGAAGCTATGATCTCCAGCTAAGATACTAAGTGTGTTATTTCTGCTTGGGCTTTGCTGTATGAACTGACTTTGGCATTCCTCTGGGAAGCACCTGGTGCTTGCAGCACACTGGGTTTGCATATCCCGTGGCTGTTTTGTAGTTTGTTCATGTGGATGTGCTGCTTGAAGGTCATCTGTGCTGCTTTCTAAACTCAGCGATTCCAGTTGTACTTGTTTCTTTTATTGTGAGATTTAAATATGTAAACTGATACAATGTGACTGAAAGAGTTATTTCTATGAAAACTTAAATTGACTTCTTTAGAAATAACCTGATAGAGGTGAGTTGGCTGATTACATATAGATCAGAAAACTGTAAGCACTTGTCAGCAAAGTCAGAAAAATGTCCAAATTTGCACACAGTGTGCAAATGCATTTTCACTTCTCACTCCCACTCTTAGGCGATGCATTAAAGGTGAGCGTGTTTCATAGAAGAAAGACATCAGGGAAATTGCATCGCCAGATTCCTATTCAAAGAAAAAGTCCTGGACATATATCAAATAATTGGTGTATTAAAGTATACCTCTGTTTTACATGAAAATTTTAAGCTTAAAGTTTGTATCACTTCTTATGAATCCATTCCTTAGCTAACATCAGTTTCATTATTTAACACTGTTCATTTTTAAGATTTTAACCTAAATTATTCTTTTAAAGTCCAAAAACATTTTCCCTCTGCATTAAACAGGTTACCATTTTCTGCATGTGGCTGCATGTGTACATGTGTAATGATGAGCTGTTATGATATCTTTGCGAATAAATTTAATAAAGAGAAAGAAGTATTCATACCACTTAGAAAATGTCATGTGCTAGCACTTACATATTTCTTTCAAATATCTAAAGTGTAAGAAGTGTTTTCTGTGTGAAATGCTGGAGAGAAGACATACACCCAGTAACAATTATTGGTTTCTACATTTACAGCCGCAGAAACCTTGTCAAGTCTTGGAAACTGCCCTGAGTAAACCACTTCTCTTTTGGAAAGAAAGGCACATGCTTCATTTCTAAGAGCTTGTATAAATTGATGATTCCCCCCATTACTCTCTTTTAATAAGGAAAAAAAAAAGGAAAAAGCCATTAAATAGTTATTTTGGAATTATGTAGCTTTGGCTTTCCAGGTAGGCTTATTTTTTTTCATTTTGATTTTTCTTGTTAAGTTTTGCTGCTGTCCAGGCAATATTTGAAAGGGCACACATTAAAAACAAAAAAAACAATAGAATGCTTTCCTGTAGCATATAAATGAAGAAATAAACTAATTATTCACATTAGTATTTATTTCCAACTGGATTAAAAAGATTTTACGGAAGACCTTTTGAACAGTTTTCTCTCAGATTTTTGAATTTTAAAAAGACCCACCAGTACCAAGTTTTATTTACATGTAGGTACCCATCTTCTTTAGTTCACGTTTATAGTTGGGTGAGGAAACCCTTCCATTCACAGTGAGGTCTTAAACTAGTTTCAAGGAAGACCTCAGATGTTTCATTATTGTGCATCTTTTTTTTTTTTTAAGATTTTATTTATTTATTTGACAGAGAGAGAGAGATCACAAGTAGTCAGAGAGAGAGGAGGAAGCAGACTCCCTGCTGAGCCGAGAGCCCAATGCGGGCCTCAATCCCAGGACCTTGAGATCATGACCTGAGCTGAAGGCAGAGGCTTTAACCCACTGAGCCACCCAGGCACCCTGTGTATCTTCTTTTTTTTTACACCATCCAGGAGATTTGCACAGGTCCACAGTAGGTACAGATTACTGACAGCCTTACAAGTGGTTTTTGGATGGTTTTGATACCTGGATCTACTTCCCAGTCCTTAGTGGACCTAATTTATTGTTAATAAAATTACCACCAATAAATGTACTCTTTGTAATACACAATATTCATACTATGTACTATTAATAATATCAAATCTCTTAGCAGGTTGGGTAGCAGTACTCAAAACATTTTAGTCTCAGGACCCCATTACACATAAATTATTGAGGAACTCAAAGAGCTTTTGTTCACGTGGTTTATAGCTTTTGATATTCACCATACCGGAAGTTAAAACTGAAACACTGTAAAGTAGCTGGATTTTTCTCTTTCTTGTGTTGAGTCTTTGCAGTATCACTTCCCATGTAATCCTCTGAAAAACTGGACTTGTGCCCTCCTGAAAGAATGAGACAGGAAAAGTCTTATTATGATTATGAATATACTTTGGCTCTGCAGGCCCTTTTGGGGTGCCACTCCTTGGGGGCACACTTTGTTGATGGATTGGGGGTGCTCATACTCCACTGAGTGAATTAGTACCCTTAACAAGATCTGTCGAATCACTTCTTGAGTTCTGTCTTGGCAACTTCCCAACATACACACTCCCAGTCCCCCTTACCTTCCTCCAGGTGCACACCAGTCTTTTTCCTTTTTGATCTGTGAAAATAAAGTCAAAAACACATCTCAGCAGATTTTGTTATGAGGGATCTATTGATTCGCTGGCTTTTAGTCATCGCTGAACTTTTTAAACTTCCTATTTCCTCACCTTATCTGATGCTTAATTCCTTATAAAAATAAGAACAAGAATGGTTTAACCAAAAATTAGTTTTGATTTGTGCCACAAAATTAGTATTGATACATATGCAAAGGCGTTTTTATGAGGATACTTGTGTCTGAAGGGCAATGACAGTTTTAACAACTGACTGATGCTACCCAGTTTAAAGGGGTTCCAAAGTGAGTAATTACAAAACAAAGATTAAAAAGGCGTGGAGCACTGGGTGTGGGGAATGGGGAATGAATCTTGGAACACTGGAAAAAAAAATTTAAGTAACAATAAAAACAAAACAAAACAAAACAAAAAACACTTTTAGAATTATCCAAATTGACAGCAGGGGGAGCTATTGAGGTTTGCTTACACTTTCCATTGCCCAGGTTGAAGTTTTTCTGTTTTTCTTTACAATATTTTAAGTTAGGCTTTCTCATCTCAATATCAATATGCAGGAAAACTTTAATCATATTAGAGGATGTATGTGCAATTTGGGGGATTGCAAAAAAAAAAAAAAGCTTTTTTTTCTATTGCTCCCCATCTCCTTTTCAATTCCCTTACCGTCCCATGATGCCTATAGAGGTAGTTGAACTAAGAAAAATAATGATGATTTTACGGTGGTAAGTTTAGAAACGAGTCTGCTCCCTTGCTGTGAATCTAGGTCATCAAGGTCAGCTGCTCTATAGGTCACTGTCCCACACTGTGTTTTTGTCTGGCTTCCTGGCACTTCTGTTGGGTGTCAAAAGTCTTGCCAGGGATTGCCTATGTGATTGCTGTCGCTCTGCCCAGCTTCAGTTATACGTGATGGCATAGGAGATGTGGAAGGGTTAAAATTCACAGCGTTTTATGAAAAACTCCTCAGAATGGAGGACGGTTACACCCGGACTAGGGCTGCATGCTGTGCTGTGTGGTGGGTGGTGGTGGTGAGATGGATGTGCAAAACATTTGCTTCGGGCTTTCTCCACAAGTGTCTTTGGTCACATCTGCATTTATGATCTACTTCTGCTCTTGATGCTTTTGTCTTCCTGGGCACGACCTATTCTGCTAGTGCCTCCTAAGTGGATCCTCAGCCTCAGCGTACCCCCCACTCCAAGCCCGTAGTCTTCCTGTTTTCAACACTACTTTGAATTCTTCTTCTAAGAATTTCTCCCTCTGGGCACAAAATATGTGGGAATGTGGGGATGCTCCTTGTAGTATTATCTGTGACAGCAAATAATTAAGAATTGGGAACAAGTCCATTCGTCTAAAAAATAAACTGTGGAATTCCTTACAGCAAAACACCGTATAGCCAAGAATGCTTATGCAGAGAGATGTTGGTGTATTTTGAATAAAAAAACTCATGTCACACGTGATCTGAATGATCTGTACCATGAGTTTTAAAATAAAATACGTAATTGAAATAGAAGACTTACACAGAATTTTAACACATAAATTTAAAGGTAAAGCAATTTTTAAAAGGATTTTATAGGTAAAGTTTCCAGAAATGTACACAAGACATTCCTAACAATGGCTAACTCTGATCTATGGTGCTAGTTTTGCTGGGTATGAGGGCGAAAAGAGGAGAGATCTTGCTCTTTGTCTTATATCTTTCTTTAGTTTGAACTGTCTACCAAGAGCTTATACTTATGATTAACAAACTAATTGAAATTTAAATGAATAAATCTATGATCTTCCAAGATCGAATACCAGCATCAGTGTTTCCCTGAAACCTTTCATAACTCTTTGGTCTGATTTAGATGGTGTCCCTTTGTGCCTACTGACTAGTAGTCCTCTTCTCAATTTGGGACTGCTTCATGGAATAGAACCAGTAGAGGCTTTGATGTCAGGCATACCTGGGGCAAAATGATGTGATATTGGCCAAGATATTGAACCTCCTTTAGCCTGAGTTTCTTCACTGGAAGATTGGGAACATTGACGCCATTATTGTCAGATTCTTATCGGGGCAGTGTAAACTTATGCAGGGGCTCACAGCATGATGACAGGCAGATGTGGGGGAGGTACTCGACAGATGGTCACAGGTATTTTTTTGAGGATGGAGATTGCTTTCCCTATTCCTACAGCCTTTACACTTTGTTGAATAAATGCAGTAATGCTTTCTAGAACAGGTTTTTCTTCTGTGGCATGACATCATTCTCTAGACCTTCATATCAGATTGCACCTGAATTATGTCTCATTCACTTCAAGCTATACTCTCAGCTAGCAGTTTGGATGAACAGTCTTGATTAGGACTTAATACCAAAGGCTGGCATGTTTTCAATGGTCCTCTAATGACCTCTCTAGAAGGTGAGTCTAATGATGACCCCAACGCATCATATTAGGACAAACACAGTTAGAGAAAATTCATAATAAAGATTTGGCATTCTCAAACCAACTGTCTAGGTAGTTTCTATACTACTGATGGGATGAGTTTTTATCTGTTCCTGATGACATCACCAGCCTGCATCAGAGATAGTAGGTTTAATAATTTTAATGTGTTGCCCCTCTTCCAAGCTCCCCCTTTTTAAAGGCATTTCTCCCATGCTGCTTTCTATTATGTTTTATTCTGAAATCATAAGCAGTATTTGTCCTATAGCAGAGTCTTGGCAACACAAAATTTTAAATGAATGAATTAATTCATGATTTTTGCCCAGTCTGATAATAGTCTCAGGCACCTAATTTCATGTCATTTTGCTTAATGAGGTATATAATCAAGCATTTTCTTCTGCTTCTTGAGAAGCATGAAGATATGGCAAGAACCACTGATCAACTCGATTGTTCCGTAAAGATATAAATGCTACTGGCAGAATTCACTTGTTTAGAAGATGCTTCTGGAAGTTGGTGCTGCATTAATGTGAGAAGGTGATTCATCGAGGTGAGCAAAACATGTGTCAGAAATAGACCCTGTAAAAATTCAGTGCTGCCTGTCTCCTTCCAACAACAAAAGCTGGAAGTGTTCTTAGTTTTAGCTTTCCGTCTCTTTTGACACTTTGTTTTTTTTATCAGCAGCAAGAGATGTGTTGTTTTATCTTCTCTTTGTTTTTAATTTGATGAAGTGTTTTAATTTTTTCCTTTGCGACTACTTCCACTGCTTCTGTGTTTTGAAATTCCACCCCATTTCAACATTATATGTGTATCTATTTTAAAGTTTTCCAATATTTTAATTTTTTATATTTAATTATTTAGAAATTTCTTTGTTTTTAAAAAAAAATCTTCCATTTTAAATCTCTATTTTAAACCTCCCTCCTACCACCAAGAACAAATTAAAGGTCGATTCTTCTTGATAGCTAAAATTATTATCCCAGGAAATGAGTCAGTAAAAATGTGTCCCCATAAAATAGTTGTAGCAAAATCTGTTCTAATTGAAATGCTTTGTTCTAGCAAAAGCCCAGAGCTGAGCAAAGAGGTCAGATGACTCTCCCAGATCACCACAGCCAGAACCTTTACCATCAAGTCAGTATGCCAAGTTATATATATGTACCTGGGAGGCAATATTTCTTAAAATGTGTCTCCAACAAGCCTAAAAAAGTCATGAAAGTCATAGCAAATGGCCACAGTTCCTTTATCACACCCCTGATTGGGAGGTAGACTTCATGGGTCCTAGGGATCTTTCCTGCTCTGTGACAACTTAACCAACGAAAGACAGTGTTAAGTGACACTTACCTAAGTGGATGTAGGCCTTAAGAAGGTCTCAAAGCTTCTGGTTTTACATTTTTTGGAGACCTGATTGGCCATAGAAAAATCTAGTTGCCCTACTGGAGAGACCACATGACACTACATGAAAAAAAAGATGGGTCCATGTCGGTGTCTGAGGGAAGATTCAAAATAATTCAGTCTCACCCCCTTCTGATTATAACCTCATGTGAGATCTATCACAAAAATTTGTAACATATGGGTTTGGCTTTGGCTTTGGGGTGGGTAGCAGCTGGAAGGGACCCAAAGAGACTATACTGAGGCTTGGAAGGACGGAGTGGAAATTGTCATTGAAGGTTGGAGAAAAGATGACGCATGTTACCCATGACCAAAAGCTTGGCAGAAAGTTGATAGAATGGAAAATAGCAAAGATACCTAATGAACTTATGGCTAGGGCTTTGTGCTCTATACCCGCACGGCAACTTTGCAAGGATGGCATCAATATCCCTATTATCGAGGTGAGGAAACTCAAACTAGAAGAGATCTTTTCCCAGTATCACACAGCTGGTAAGTAGCAGAGTCATACTTACAACACAGTTTAGCTAAGGGCATTACCAGGTAGAGTTATGAAGTATCAGTGGTATTCTTTTAGCTATATATGAAAAAGTATCAATAGATAGAGATGAGCTGGAGAAGAAATTATTGAATTTTTGAGCAGAATCTAAAGGAGACATTTTCCAGCAGGGACTCTTAGACACTTGGCAAGTGTGTCAGGTTGATGAGAAAACAGCAAAAGTTCTGTTGTTAGAGGGTGACTGGAAGCACCTAGGCTGTCTTACATGTAAGCCAGTGCCTCGAGCCAGTGTGCAAGCTATTCACTTGGGGTGGAATCATGCCCCACAGAAAGACTTTGGATTTCTGTTTCAATGGTTGCAACATGGGCAACTCATGGAGAATTTTTCAAGCACGGTAAAAAGTTCTGGAAAATACCATGGAATAAGCTATTTGAAGCATGAGGGTGTAGTTTCTTCAAACTGCTTAGTACAAAGAAAAAATGGCAAACCCAATAATGAGTCCCATACCCAGAGAATTATTGATGAGTTCTTAAAGTATGACCTTCAATGTGGGGAACTTTATGAATTTTGTTGTTGGCACCTGGAGGCCCTGTGTAGGAGACAGTGATGAATGCCCAGAATAGATATCTTCTGATCCCCCCAGATAAGCAATGTCTCTGCAGTCTGAAACAAAACCAAGAATGGGAATAAAAACAATACCCCTTCAAAGGAACCCAGCAACAAGGCCATTAGGGTAATATTATCTCCTTTTAGTATGATCCAACCCAGTTGTTTTCTTGACATTGTTTTAGAATGAATCTCTTCTGCATCACCTAATACGAGGTTCATGTACTCATCAAAACCAATGAAAAAGTATAAAAGTATAAAAACCCTCTATCTGCATGTTCACTTGCTCATAAAGCCACACCTGAATCCAAGACTTATTTTGCAAGTATCTGAAGATGAGGTTGATACACTGTATCATCACCTTCTGCACTTTCTGGCCCTGGCCAGTGTAAGCCATGGTGGAAGCTAACATTTTGTCAGGTTCTTTGGAACAGTGAGAGCCATATATCAATTAACCAGATTTGAAAAAAGAGTGAAATGTGGAAGAGAGCTGTAGTTATTAGGCTTGGGCTGCTGAAACCACTGTTAAGCACTGCTGTTGTTGCTCTCAGTGCTGAATGGATACTTTGTCCTGATGTTTTACATGCTTCTACTGTAAATGCTTATAGATTGCAAGAGAGTTTTCCCAGTTGAGAGGAGTTGTTTGTCTGGAGATGATAGTGGGAAGAAGGCCCTGACTGAATTCTAGTTCCATCCATGTTATACAGGGAAAGCAATATAGAATTATAATATAGAAGTAAAGGAATTCAAAGCCATGATTAAGGACTTAAAATGAGCAGGGCTACAGAGGATGTAATTCTTTACAACAGTATGGTGTGTCCACTGAAAAGGCCAATGGTAACTGGATACTTATGGTGGATTATTGCCACTAAATTCAGTTATTATAGCCCTGGCTATTCCAGACAGTGTATATCAAAAAACTGGTGGCACCTGAAATTTAACCTTGAGCATTGCTAATGCCTTTTAAAAATCCTTTTTGCATAAGGAGGTAAAGATCAGTTGTCTTTACCTGGCGGGAGCCTCAATACGAATTTAAGGTGCTACAACAGGAGGGTGGGAATTCTCATGTCCTTTGCCAGCAGTGGGTGCACTGGGACATGAAGTAAATCTCTTTCCAATGCTTAGTTTCACAGCATTGATGACATCATGCAGACAAGTTCTATATTAATTACCTATTTCTAGGTGACAAATCGCTATAAATTTAGTAGTCTAAAAAAAGAGACATTTGGGGCACCTGGGTAGCTTGGTTGATTAAGTGTCTGCCTTCAGCTCAGGTCATGATCCCAGGGTTCTGGGATCAAGCCCTGCATTGGGCTCCTTGCTCATTGGTTAATCTGCTTCTCCCTCTGCCTCTGGCCCCTACTTGTGCTCTTTTTTTTTTTTTTTTTTTAGATTTTTTTTTTTTTATTGTTACTAAATTTTTTTTTTCCAGTGTTTCAAGATTCATTCCCCATTCCCCACACCCAGTGCTCCCCGCTTTAGGTGTCCCCAGTACCCACCACCAGGCTCTCCCATCCCTCCACCCCCCTCCCTCTAAGTCCCTCAGTTTGTTTCTGTGTTCAAAATCTCT
>PITA01017861.1:5528-42223 GCA_004023965.1 Spilogale gracilis
AAAAAAAAAAAAAAAAAAAAAAGAAATTCAATAGTGACCTCTGAGATGAGCTGGCATGGGGTGATGGTGGTCCAGAATCCAGTGAGAGAAGGAGTGACTAGGGTGTGGGAATGTGGGCAGCAAGCGCAGATTTTTACTTCAGAGATCAAGACTGAAGGGGAATAGAGAAATAGAATGGAAGATAGATTTCAAATGAAAACACTTCAAATTTTAAAACAAGTTCTTAGTATTTAAGAATTATCATATACCATGGGAAGGATATGTCATTAGCTGATATGTGATGCAATTTATTGTTTTCTTTGTTAGTGAGGCATTAGGCACTGCATTATAAATGCACAGTGAACTACAAATTACCTATCTCTCATGCAAAGGAAAGAAAAATTGGCACCCAAATCCAGCAAGTACATAAATGTAAAAGCTAAGGGTTTCTGGGCTTCCTGTTCAAATTAATTTTTTTTCTTAAAAGAAGATAAGTACTGAATGAAACTCCTCATCCTCCGTCATAATAATCACTTCCACTTAACTTTGCTCTACAATCTATAAAGTGGGCTTATCTAGACCAATGATGGGAAGAAAATCAAAGCGAACAAAACAGTATTTTGAAAGTTACATCTAGGAGTTCCATTTAGCATAATATGGCCTAAATGCCATACTGTTTCAACTTTCCACTTAAAGGCCTGGGAGGACATGGAGGAAAAAAACAAAATTTCATCAACTATAATTGAAACATCAATTTATCACAAAGGTCTTAGAGGAATAGAATTTGATAGGGCAGCCCACACAAGCTTTGAGAGCAGGAATACAGCAAACCATCTGGCAACATTAAAATACATACATACATACATACATACATACATACATACATACATACATAAAAATGTGGCCTCTTTTCTGTACTGTTTATGTCTTATTTGGAAAGTTCCAGGTGAGTGTCAGAAAATCCATGCTGCTTTATCTCTGCAAAGCAAGGGGTGATTTTTGAGGCATCTGTAACAATGTATTCCCCTCAACTTCCACATCTCCACCTATCTTTGGACAGAATCTTTCCATTTAGAGTCTCTCCAAACAACAGGCTAAATGTATGTCAAGGGCTAATTATGGTGAAGAAATCCTGAAACATAGGTCCATAGAAGCCAATTGAAAGGCTGTTGAAACACCAAACAGGAAATAGCATTAACAAGACCACCCCTAGTCCCTCAGAGACTCAGTAGGTGGACTAATAATGCTAAGAGTTGGCATCTTAAAATGCTCTCCGGTTGTGGCTGTTACACAGGCTGCCCTCAGCACACAAAATGAGCAAAGGAGTGGTGACAGCAGTAAGGACTCTGACAGCCGCTTGCCTCCCCAATGCACAGCTGTGGGAAGAGGTGCCACAGAAGACCTGAGGCTTGCAAGGAAAGCTCTGTTGTGCTGGGATGGGCCATACTTAAGGGTTACAGGAATTGTTGGAGGTGGAATGGGTAGAGAGCCTCAGATGGCACTTTGGCCTGTGCAAGAGGAAGCTGTCTAGAGTCATGAATAGACGTCTGATCTGAAAGTGAAAATGTCTCCCGGCAGCAATAGAAGCCATTCTGGCAGAATGCTGGGAACAAGGCTTTGATCTGTGTTCTCCCTAGGTATGTGTAGTTCATACCGTACCTAAAGACTGGTGAATTGTTGCAGGAGTCTTCGCAACATTAATAGGTCATACTGGTGACGTTGTTAATCTTGGAAAACAAATTAGCTCAACAGACTTGCCAATGAGGCCAGCCAAGACTCTGACTGAGTATTGCTCAGACCCCTGGAAGAGCCCATTCACACAGGCAGGTGGAGGAAAGTGCTCCCTTTCTTCTTGAATCAATTTAGAAATGAGTGCCATAAGGTGGAGCAATTCTGTCTGTTCCACTGCAGATAGCCATGTCCTATTGAGTTTGGCAGTTCAATAGATAAAATAGAAACGGGCTAATTGCAGTCCCAACTCTTTTATGTTAACATTGTATTTCAACTATAAATGTCTGACATGCTAAATACTAAAACTTAGGAAGCACAGAAAGGTGCAAGGAAGCTATGTCTCTGGGAAGCCCCCCCCACTGGCTATCTTTCCATTTGCCATACTCATGCTTGTCTTTACACCTTCTACCCTACTGGCTTCCCGGGGTGCTTGTTCTATAATGCCAAAAGTACTTCCATGCAAGAACTCCCATTCTGCTCCACAATATGCTTTCACCTCCAGCTCTAATCCTTCCAAATTAAGGTATATAGTTGGGCCTAAAATCTCTACTTTCTCTAGTAAGAAACTTAATGAATGGTCCTTGGTGTCTTCCATCAACCTCAGCTTATTTATACTATTGGTGGTAGAAATGCCTTTACTAGTTATTAATACTAAGAAAAGTTTTCCCCTTTCCTCTTCTAGAAGCTTTACAGAAAGGGGGGAATGGGATTTTAGGTACAAAGAAGGACACACAGATATGGAGGTGTGAAAACATGGTGTCAGGGGTAATTTGGTGTGGAGAGATTCTATGCTGTATAGAGAATGAAGCAGAAAAGAAATATATGAAAATTAAGAGTAGGGTTGAAATCAGGTACTGAACAAACTTGAATGCTATGTGCATTTCCTATTGCTGCTCTAACAAGTTAGCACAAACTTAGTGGCTTGAGATAACAATTTTGTTTTCTTACCGTTCTGGAAGTCACAAGTCCAAAATGGGTCTTACAGACTAATATCAAGGTGTCAGCAAAGCTAAGTTCCTCCTGGTGATTCTAGAGGAGAATTTTGTTTCCTTGCTTTTTCCAGCTTTTAGAGGTTACCTAATCTTTGATCCATGGCCTCCCCCTCAGTCTGCAATGTGCATCACTCCAGTCTCTGCTTCTGTCCGCTTCTGCTTTCTGAGTCTGATTCTTCTGCCTGTATCTTACAAGGACCCTTGTGATTACACTGGGCCCACCCCTTAATTACATCTCCAGAGTCTCTCTTGCTGTATAAATTAACATATTCAAATGTCCCAGAGAATGGGGTCTCTGGTGGCTCAGTCACTTGAGCATTGGACTCTTGATTTCGGCTCTTGCGCTCTCTCTTCCTCTCAAAACAAACAAAGAAACAAACAAACAAAATGAATATCCAAGAGATTAGAACATGAACATCTTTTGGAGGGCCATTATTTAGCTTACCATATCATACAAAGGAATTTGGACAGGATCATGTCAGCCAAGAACCAAAACCTCAATGCCTACCAATGTCACACAGGAAGTAGTGAAGTGGGTATTACACAGTAGGGAAGAGTGGGAAACATGACAAACTGGAGACTTTAAAGGGAGTGCCAGTTGCTCAGCTCTGAGTATCACCAAAATACCAGCCAGTGGTGTTTTATCACATATTCTTATGGATATATATAATGGTTTATTGAACCATCCCTGTTGGAAATTAATGTTGGTCCCTATTTTACATTATTATAAATAATGCCATAATGACCACCCTTATACATAAATCATTTTCTGTAACTCTGATTATTTCTCTAAGATAGATATTTCAAAATAGAATTAAACCAAACAGCACTGAGATGTCTTTAAAATGCATGAGCAGAATGTGCAGGTGGAGCACATGGGCTAGGAACACAGTGTACAATATATGAATCTGTGCCTCTTAAAGCATGCTCCTGAAGACAAACAACATTTCTTGAGCTAAAATTTTTTTAAAAATCAGCTCTTGTCCAATTCAACAAAAATTAAATGGACAGAATTTCTCAATTTGAATTTACTGTCCAATAAATATTTCTAATCTTAGGAACCTGTCTCAGATGGCTAATAATCATCCCTGGCAAGTATAAAATGAACAATTAAGAAACTGATATTTGTGGGGACATAAGAAATGTGTTTTTATTAAATAAGCAAATACATACACATGCACACACTTTGTGGATCATGACCTTAAATTGATCAAATCTAAGGTATTTCGGGAAGAACATCCTGACTTCCTGGTGCTCCTGACACTGGAACAAATAGATGAATCTTTTGATTTGGTATCCATTTCCTGAAGTCATAGTATGTATTTTAAAAAGCAGGACTACATTTCATAGGAAAATACAAGAAACAGACCATTGGGAAGGTTAATACAAGGCAAGAAGCCTCCTGCACTGGCCAATGATAGGGCAATCAAATGCCCATGCTGTTACCGTGTGATCACAGAATATGCTACCAGTGGGTGAATGTAAATGGCATTTCTGGTATGTGTTTGAGCTTGAATGCAATTGTGTGTGTTGTAACCAGAATTCTTTTTTTTAAAAAAATGACAGAATAGAATCATACATTGCCTATAGAAAAGGCAAGTATTGTTTTTGAACCTTTTATACCATATATACATGTTGTCTATTTGCATAGATATGAATACACACACACACACACACACACACACACACACACAGACACACTGTTAACAAGATGAAACATTTTTTCCTTACTGGGGGTCTCAGTCAAAAACATTTTAAAGCCACTGTTGTAGAAGAGACAGAGATGTGGTATGTCAATCCAGATTCTCCAAGATAAAATTCATCACCCAGATAAAATTAGCCATGCAGGAATAATTTAATTTGCTTATTGGTGGAATCAATGTGGGGGAAGAAAGAGGGAGCAGGAAAAGACAGAAGGATCTTCATTTCTACTGTTGGGCAGGAATGGTCCAGCAAGAATTCGCCTGCAGCCCTGGGAAAACATAGCCTTGTTGTGAAAGCAATAACAGATACTGAAATGTAGCTTTGGAAACTACCCACCAGTTTCCCTTCTCCTGAAGGGAGATCCTTGACTGTCACATGGAGGTCAAGGGGAAGACGTTTCTGTTGCTAAATCCTTCCCTGTGGCATTTGCATGTACTACAGGTAGGAGTCTGTGCTCTGAAGAGACACTCCTTGGGTTCAATCCCAGCTCCAAAGCCAAAACTCCAGTGAAGCCTATGAGGCTTCCAGGGCACAAAGTTAAAAGGAGGCCCGTACTTCCTGAGAGGCACTTGCATGATCCCAGCTGTGAGTGTTTACTTCAATATTGCAGCCAGAACTCACCTGAGTCCCCACCTTGCCCAACTGGGTCATTTATTAGCTATGTGACCTTAAGCTGGTGACCTGCCTCCTGTTTCCTCATCTGCTACTGGGAATGAGAAAAATGTACCCCATTCACAGGACCATTGTGAATGGTAAATGAGTTAATGAATATGAACACTTTAGACAATGCTTGCCACATAGTAATAACTATATAAGAATTGAATGCTTCTATTATCCTCACTGTTACATTTATATTTAAAATTCAGATTTTCAGGGATTATCCCCCTGCCCCAAACAATTTTGATTCAACAGATCTGGGTGAGATGGATGAATGTATCTTTGTAATATGTTCTCTTAGTTATCCTTATGAGCACCCATGTCTGAGAACCCAGATGTGCAGAGTACAATCTCATCAAGGTATGCCCTTCACCAGGTTAAAAAGTCACTTCATCCTTAGTCATTAGGAGTAGATGCAGAAGGTCCTAAGTCTGCATCACTATAGAACTGAACTCCTCTGCCTTCCTCTTCTTGTGTATTTCTCACCCTCCCTGTCTGACTGAACCACCCGGTGAGAACCACCAAGAGAATGCAATCATCGACTATTCACGGCGCCCTGGATCATAACAAGGAGAGGTTTTTTTTGAGCGACACCTTCCTTTCACACAGAGAGATGCTTCAGTACGTGTTTGTAAATGCCTCCAAGCCAACTGGCATCAGGCCCCCCGACAGTGCCCTCACCCATAGCTTTGAAGTCTCTCAGCCTCGAGATGCAGCCCATGAGAAGCATGCAGGTGCACATTGGTGAGGGACAATAGCTTCTGATTGGGATGCAGTCCCACCCATGTCGGAAATCGGTGGTAGCATCATCAACTTTGTATTAAATGACAGCGCCACTCCACCATTACCTTAAAATTCTGAAGGGATCAGTTTAATATGGAAAACACAAACCAAAAAGTTTGAGAAAACGTAATGTTCTGCCTGACTCTCAAAGAGGGGCTGAAGTCAGAAAAAAAAGCCATACTTCCAAATTTAGCCTGACAAGGAAGTCTCTGGAGCATGGATGCATCTCAGCCTGGCCAGCAATTCAAGCTGCTGTCCTGCATTCAATACATGTCATAATGTGCCCCCCATGTATAGCCTTTTGTAGTCTCATGACTACAAAAATCCTTTTTTTAAATGATAGCACAGGGGTCATTCCAGCCTCTCTCTGTTTCTGGACTTAACTTTTTACTTGATATAATTATACACATTTGAGGGTGGTTGTTTTTTTTTTAAAGATTTTATTTATTTATTTAACAGAGAGAAACAGAGCTAGAGAGGAAACACAAGCAGGGGGAGTGAGAGAGGGAGAAGCAGGCTTCCTGCTGAGCAGGGAGCCCGATGTGGGGCTCGATCCCTGGTCTCCAGGATCATGACCTGAGCCGAAGGCAGTCGCTCAACCAACTGAGCCACCCAGGCGCCCCTTGAGGGGTTTTTAAAAAGAAATTTGTATTACTTTTACAATTGAAAAATAAAAGCAAAGGCTATTATTTAGCAAGTTCACCATTTGTTGGTCAGCTGCATTCGGCAAAGCTATAAGATAGACAGAAATGGAAATGAGACATATACCCTTCCTTTAAGGAACCTGACAATATTTATAATGTGTGATAAACAAAAGCTCAATATTTTGTCCAAGAGAATCAATTAAATAATCTGAGTATATAGGAATATTTGATGGTTATTTGTGGTCCTAATACTAACATTCTCAAAATGCTTTTAATCTTTTCTGATAAGTGGATCTCAGGAATTGCCAATTCTCTCAAGCTGTTTTTTACGGTTTCATTTTATTAGAGCAATAAATTCTCTGCTGTTGGTCTTGAAACATAGCTGCTATTGAACAAAGAAGGCAGCAAAGAATTATTGAAAGCTCTTAGTTTAAATTCTTTGAAGTGTGACAAGACAGAACTCACTTTCTGATGTCTTACTGCTTTTTATAACCTAATCAGCAGCAATAAGCCATCTTGCCCTCTGGTGATCAATTTAACACTTGGTGAGACTCTGTAGTAACCAAAAAAAAAAAAAAAAAAAAAAAAGATGAGAGGAAGCTGATGTGCACATCATGATGGAGATTATTCCCCTAGCTAGTTCGTACAACCTGTAACCAAAGTCAGAGTGAACTTCTACTAGGTTTAGGGGGTGGGCAGAGACTCCCTCCTTTATGTAAGGACCTTATTTATGAGTCATATACACAATTATTAAGAAGACTACTTTGCTCTCAATATCTTCTGAATAGCCGCTGGAAATTTCACTATTAGCAATTTTTCCCCTTTTATATCTTTCCCCTTCTGTTAAATTCAGGAATTTGAGAGCTGCAGGCAGGAAATTATAATCAATTCAGTCTGGGTCAATAAACATGTATTAAATGACACAAACACTATGCTAAACTTAGGATACAAAGCTAAGTAAAATATATTCCTTTATTTAAGGACTATATAGTGTAAGCAAAGATGTCCTAAAGCCAGCCCAAAGGGTTGCAAAAGATTATAACTCAGGTCTTTGATGAAGAAGAATAAAGGTCTCCAGACTCCATCCCAGAGATTCTAATTCAATAAAAGTTCTCCAGGTGATTTTGTCATGTAATCTGAGTTGGGATTCACTAGTCTAAGAAAAAGATAAACGTCCATAAAAGAAGCTATAATTCAGTTTTGTAAAATTCTATAATAGAAGCATCTATAAAGTGCAGTGGAGGCAAGCAATTAATACTGAATTGGAGGATGAGTGAGAAATCCACAGGTTAGACATGTATTTAGACTGGGCAGTGATGGATGAGTGGAGTTCATTGGCAGACAATGGTGTGGGAGAGAAGGGCAGTCTAGACAGAGGGAAAAGCTTGAGTGCGAATCCTAAAGAGGGAAAGTATTTGTCATGTTCAGTGGGCAATTCATTGCTTGCTGTGATTTCAACACAGACAAGTGGGGTATGGAGGAGATATAGACAAAGGGGGTGAAACTAAGGGAGAATGAACTGAGAAGCCACAGACAAAAAAGAAAATGCATTAAGTTATTAATTTAAATGTGAATTATTTGGGGCACCCAGGTGGCTCAGTCAGTTAAGTGTCTGACTCTTGATTTCAGCTTGGGTCATGATCTCAAGATCTTGAGATCAAGCTTTGCCTTGGGCTCCAAATTGGGCATGGAGTCTGCTTAAGATATTCTCTCTCTCTCCCTGCCTCCCTCCTTCTGCCTCTACCATGCCCCAATGCGTGGGTGTGTGCGTGCTCTCTTGCTCTCTGTAAAAATAAAATAAAATAAATATAGAAATACTCATGTGTTTATTCATTCACTTATTCACACAACAAATATTTATCAACCCTTTGTGCTCACACTGAGCATTTTGTCAAATAAACACGTCAGGTCAGTATAGGGGAGAATGGAATCTTTTAGCACAGGAAGAGAACATAGGGTTCAAAGTGACCCACTTCAGCATTTAAATTCAAATTATTGAAAATACTGAGATTAGAGACTCAAGACTGGAGATTCCTGAGACATGGCTACTTTGCGCATGAATCTAGGAATTGGAATTATGTAATGCATATGAAAATCATTTGTAGCTGTATATATTGCTACACAAATGTTTAGATGGTTACATATTCATACAAAAGTAGAGTGATGTGTGAAGTGTGAGGGATGGTTGGTCCCAAGACAAGTTACTTGCTAAAGGGTTAATCTATTCTGTGTCAGGCAGTTTAGAACCATGAACTCACAGAAGCAGGAGTTGCCAGTACATGTGTCAGAAAAGGAAGAAGCTTCAGGTATCACTTTTGTTTCTTTAATTATATATCACAGAAGTTTTTCATTGGGGGTCCCAAGTCATAGACACTAACTGCTCAGAAAATCTCATTTGCTCCCAAGTAAGAGATTTCATCCAGGAGATTTATGCTCCTAACCATCTACCATTCTTTCTTTTTCTTTTTTCTTTTTTCTTTTTCCTTGTATTGTATTCTCTTTTCTGATTAGAACTTTTGGGGTACTTTGTTTTGTCTCTTTTTTGCTATTATTTTATTTTGTCTTAGCTTGCTTCATGTAACTTTTTTTTTCTCTGTGAGGACACAGTGTATAGACTTGATTAATGTGACTGATGATCCACAACAAGTTAGGTCTCTATAAGCCCTTCCTCTTCTTCAGGAGACTTGGGGTGGAAATACATCAAGAAGGAGAGATTATCAGTGATTAAGGAATAGAGCTGGGCCAGTATCTTTGTCACTTTGGGCTACCAAAACAAAATACCACAGACTGGATGGCTTAAACAACAGAAATTTATTATTATTATTTTTTATAGTTCTGGAAGCTGGAAACCTAAGATCAGCGTGTCATATTGGTTGGTTTCTGGTAAGATCTCTCTTCCTGGGTTGTAAACAGCTGCCTTCTCCTTTGTGTCTTTTCTTATGAGGACACCAATTCCATCATGGGAGCCCCAGTCTCATGACCTCATCTGACCCTAACCCATCTCCAAAGGCCCCCTCTCCAAATACCATCACTTTGGGGTTAAGACTTTAGTGTATGAATTTGGGGGTGGGAGGGACATAATTCAGTCAATAGCAGCCAGTAAAACCCTTCACCAAAAGTCAACTCTTCTCATGCTGTTGCTGTGGCTGATGTTCCAGGGTGCTTATTATGTGGAGGTCACATGGGCTATTAAGTCTATCACAGAGATGCTATAGCCAAATTCATCATTATACTAGAAAACAAGCTTTTAAGGTGATTGCAAGTGTAATAACAGACCAACATCAGAGGTGGAAGAGTGAGCATCACTATAAAACCCCACTGTCACCTGGGACACCCTCTGATGCTTGCTTTTAGCACTTTCTTAATCTCATATTTTGTAGCTTTCTGCAGAGGTCAGGTCAGATCCGTGACAGACAAGGGGTAAGAACTTGAAAGACCATGCCAGTATTTCCTGTTCAACTCAGGGAGGTCCTTCCCACAGCCTTGGCAGGACCAGTGGATATAAGGATGGTGTTCTGGCTAGTATCCCAGCCATCATGCCAATTTTGCAAAGGTGGTATCTAAAGCTTTCTCTATGGCAGTAATAGCACAAATATGTTTACCATCCTCCCACAATGTCGATGTCGTCATGATTACTTGGGCCAGGGAGGCCAAGCATTGGTGCAGGAGGCATTGCTGACAACCTTGAGGGAGGGGTCATACCTCTCATGGTTCATTGCCAGCACAACTACGGCAGCATCAGCAGAAGGGGCAGAGATGATAGCCCTTTGGAGTCTACACTTGAGGTGAGCCCCAGCTTTCTGTAAGGTAGTAAAGACACTAGTGGACTCCAAAATATATTTAGCACCAGCATCATCGCCATTTGGTGCTATAAGGTAGAGGCATACTTCCCATTGATCACAAGCTTCCCAGTCTCAGCTTAGATAATGCCATTGAATTTGCACACATACTAGAGCCACAGATCATGTGGTTGAAGCCAAAGATGGTGACAGTATTGCTTTGCCCATGTTGAATCCAGCTCTCTCAGGTGAACAGGCATCCAGTATGGCCAAATCTGTTTATTCTGACCTTCATTACCATGTCATAGGGATGCACTTGGCACTGCATAAAAAGGCATAAAAGACTGTTGAGTGAGAATGATTTTTTTCTTAAGGAGGCAAGGTGGCAACATGATTTCACACACCTAATCTCTCCTTTCTCACATTCTCAATGAGATAATGAGAGAAGAAACCATCTGTTTTAGAACTGAAGGCCAGTGGTGTGCGCCCACAATGCTAGGCAACCGAGGGACTTACTCATACTCACTGTGCAGGAGTCCTTAGGAACTAACATGAGGCCCTCAGAGCAAATGTGGTGGAGTTCCCTAGGGAAGTGAACAAGCGGCTCATAGGAAGAGTGTTTCACTTGTCCATGGAGGCTGCTGAAAGGCTTTAACCAAAAAAAGTGATAAACTGGATTCCTGTTTTTCAGAGATTAAGAGACTAGTTAAAGAATTGAACTTGGGGCGCTTGGGTGGCTCAGTGGGTTAAAGCCTCTGCTTTAGGCTCAGGTCATGATCTCAGGGTCCTGGGATCAAGGCCCACATCAGGTTCTCTCTGCTCGGCAGGGAGCCTGCTTCCTCCTTTCTCTCTCTGCCTACTTGTGATCTCTCTCTGTCAAACAAATAAAATCTTTTAAAAAAATAAGAATTGAACTTGAATGGTGGCAGTAGAAATGGCATAAAAGGATAGATTTTCCAAATACATTAAAGATACAGTGATAGGATTTAGTGTTGGAATGGATGGCAAAAGCAGCTGTCTCTAGGTGGTGGAACTGAAGGATAATTGTTAGTCACCTCTTTTTTTCTTTTATACATTTTATCATTTTCTACAGTAAACACATCAATAACTTGTTAAAAACTGAAAAAAAAAGAAAATCTTCCTGAATCCACCAAGAAGGGATAACTAGATTATATAGTAGGTAGCTCCTAGAGAGTTAACTTCCAAATAAGAAAAGTCCTCAAGAGAAAAACAAAACAGACGAAACGGGAGTAAGACTGCGGGCACGCACATGTGGCAGGACTCTCGGTGTACCCGTGTTTGCCCAGGGAATGGTTGTCAGATTATTTTCCCCAGCATTAGAATCCTCTCCTCTCAGAAAATGTACACAGAGGCTTTCCATATAACAGAGATCACCGGAACATTGCTCTAATTGAAGGGATACAAAGAAGGTCCTGAGCCCCACCTGCTGCATTTTACACTTGAGGTCCCTCTCCCTTATCTCTCCCCCTCCTCAGGAACAAAGGCCAAAGCACCTCTGAGAGTGAGAACTATTACTATTTGCCTTTTTCTTTTCATTTCCTTGGCCTTAGGGATTTAAGCAAAGGAAGCTCTGTTTGATGCATGTGATAAGCAGGTGACAGACAAAGCCGAGTGGAAGCCTGGTTCCGCCCACAGCTGATCACAGCCACATGGTGCACCGGCTAGAATGAATGTTATTTTGAAGGCCCTGCAGCACTGGTTAGAAAGATGCTATAAATGGGAAAGAACAACAAGCCTTTTATCTTTCAAAGAAAGCAAAGACAAATGAGACATGAGAACATGACTTGCAAGCAAAATGTCTGCCTCAGGTTGGGCTTAAATTCTGTTTCTTTAATCTTCTGTTTGAATCCTTGCCATTGCTAAGGACATCCAACAAGTCACAGTGCTGAGAAAGGAGGGCTGGTGCAGAGAAGGTGAATGGGCTGGGCCATGAGCCCTGTGGGGAATCACTACCCACCTGTCACCACCCAGATGATGAAGGGACATAGTTGTTCCCACCACATGGAGTTTGTGGTGCACTCTGAGAGCTTATGAATTAAGGCTGGGGAACCATACCTTTAAGACCAATGAATCAGGGAAGAGATGAAGAACAAGTTCATAGGAAACCAAGTTAGGAATGCCCTATTTCTCCACAGCTCACTCTTCTCCTTCTGCATCCACAGGAGTTCTATGGCTGCTGTCCTCCTCCTGGCCAGAGATGATGCCCTGAGGGTGCTAAGCACAGATCCAAGTGGCTGGCCAATCCTAACACCTTATCCCCACTCCTGGTTGATGTCTCCAGAGATGGTAATCTAACCGGTGCCAGGCCTTCGAGTGCCTCACAGGGGTTTCTGGACTTGAAGCGCAAGCATCAGCTAATCTTTTCCAGGCAGCTAAAGAGGTAAGTGTTAAGACTTTATCTTACTCTTCAGTAGATGGATGGATAAACAAACCCTGGCATATCCTTGCAATGGAATGCTATTCAGCTATAAAAAGGAAGAAACTACTGATAAACACATTAACTCAAGGTCATCCCAAAGACGTCATGCCAGTGGAGGGAATCCAGGCTCCAAAAGTTGCATTTATACAACAGTCTTAAAAAGACAAAGTACAGTGATAGAGGTTTCCAGGGATTCTTATGGGTGGAGGGAGGGTGTGGCTACAAAACAAGAGCATGAACAGTAGTGAGGGCCTAGAAGATGCTTGTGTTTTAATTGTGCTAGTGGTTACATGTACTGAAATTTGCAAAATTCAAAAAGAAAAAAGTCAATTTGACTGTATGGTACTTTTTAAAATAAAATTTTTAACCCCTAAAAAGACAAACTTTCTCATTGCAAGGAGAGATGGCTGGTTTACCAACGGTAGAAAGTAGAAAACATTAAAACAGCTCAGAGGCAAAAAGGTATAAGAAAGAAACCAGAGTCCTTTCTGGTCCAATTCTTCTGGCAGCTGTGTTCTTATTTTTGGCTTCCATGAGACACACATTCTTATCATAAATTCTTTTGTACGTCAGCTCATTGAGATTGGCTGATCCATCAGCAATCCAGAATCCTAACTAATTTAGTCAGACTCATGTGTTCCATGACACAGTCATTGTTCTGGAGCTGGAGGGTAGCTTCCCTCTCTACAAGCCTCACAATAAATGGAGGCCTGATCTACAGAAAATGTCACCTCAGCAATTATAGGTTTTACAACATGGACAATAAAGTCCACATTCCTGATTGCTGACTCATGAAGCCGTAACCCTTTTCCAAAAGCCTCTCTCCCTAAGGTTACCACATAACGCTATGTTTGAGTTGAGTGCTCATTAAATCTGAGACATTTTTAAGTGATGTTTACTGTTTTACAGAGTTTAGCTAACCTTCTGGGGGTTAGTTTCCACTAATCATGCCAAGAAAAGTCCCATGTCACTAGCCTGAAGATGGAGTTTCCTTCAAGTGAGATAGGGGGTTGAGGGAAGCCTAGTGTTCATATAGACCAACTGTTCTTCTTTTCTAAAACCCAGAAGTGACAGAGATCTGGAGTATCCAACTAGCTTATGTTATTCCTCATAGAGATCTATTCTATCCCACCTCTAATTCCACTTGAGCCAGATGCAGTGAAGTTACCCCTTATTCAGGACTGCAGTTTTCTCCAGTAGTACAAAGGAGAAAAGGGAATTCTGCTAGGAGCTTTCATTTGCATATTTACTAGATAACATATAGTTAACTATTAACACATTTTTGTTTTCTTCACTGCCGCCAGCACTTTGCTAGGAACCAAGATGAAGGAAACAATGGCCAAGGAGTTCATGGCCCTTTGGGGAAGCAGACTTTCTGGTAATGTCTGCACACTGGAAGGAGACCAGTATTCCAACATGACACCTAGGAAGGAGGGAAGAACAGAGGTGGCACAGAGCAGCTGCTGGGAGAAAGTAACACATGGGTTTTAAAGGATAAGTAGGAGTTTTCCATGCTTCCAGTGGGGAAGGGCTCTCTAGACCGAGGAGACACACACAGTGCAGTGGCGTTGGGAAACTCACGGAATCTGGAACACGCAGGATGCAGGAGAGACAGGAGTCCCAGCAGGAGCTGGGACTTTGTCCTGCAGGGAATGCGTGGCTGAGTGGAATTTTACATACACAGATGTTACACACACTTTCGCAGTTTTAGAAATATCACGTTGGCAGCAATGTGGATGACTCATGAAAGATAGACTAAATCTAACAGGAAGAAGGTCAACTAGGAGCCCGAGACTGTAATCCAGGTGAAAGAATGAGGAAGGGCAAAGTTGGAAAGACACATCTGGAAGAGAGAATTAAATAGGTGGTGACTAATAGGGTCTGTCATCTAAAGAAGAGAGACCAGGATGCCACTCCCATTTATGATTTGGGATCACAGGTGGATGGGGTATGATGGTGTCGAGGAGCAAGAAGGAAGACAGGAGGAGGAACGAGATGGGGTAAAGTCAGGTGTGGATGAGAAATGCTGAATTCAAAAGGGAAACTGTTTCCCTCCTCTATGGAGACAAAATGAACAAATTAGATAGGGAGGTCTGTCATTGGGATAGAAATTTTATTTTGCCCACATAATAATGCTCTGCACATCTTGTTTTATCCCTTGTAATTCAAAACAAAACAAAACAAAAAAGAGGGGCTCAGAGAGGCAGAGTGAGAAACCCAGGGAATTTTTAGCAGACTGGGAAATAAAGCTTTCTTGTCTGAAACACTCCTGGACAGCCAGCAAGACAGAGACAAAGCCACTTTGATGATGAGCAGCCCACCAGGTTGAACACAAACTGCTAAAAGAGGCCGATGATGTGAAGCTCAAAGGAGTGATTTTTAAAATGCAGCAATCAAATCACTATCCATTCATAAGATTACATTTGGACAAGTTCAAAACATTTCTGAAACAGTAGGAAAGGCAAGTTCCTATTGACTATGAAATTTGTTCTTGATCACCAAGACTTGGTGTAACCTTAAGACTACTGTTTTAATATGAAATTCTATTTTTTATTTGAAAAATTTAAAAAAGGTTGGCTTGTGTATGCTTTATTTCTCCTGTATTAAGGATAAAGACAAGACCAGCCTTTCTGATAAATGGAGAGGTAAATGTTTTATTTTAAAAGTTGATTTTGCAAAGCAGAACTTAGGACTTAAAAACAAATGTCACTATATTTATATTCATAAGATTTATATTATAGTAGAATCTCTCTTAAACAATCTCAGTGAATCAATAGCTAGACCAATATTCCCCATTCTTTTGGTAAAACAATCTGACCTATGCTCAGCCTGTCTCATTACTTTGTAAAATGCCCCCACCCATTGAGTTGTGAACTTCCATGCATCTTTGTTCCTCATCTAACTCCACTTGTCATTTTATATCCACTGTAGTGAAATATTCCATAATATAATAAAATGTGATTTCAAAAAGGAAAGGTTGAATGCTTGAAAAAATTGAATTCAATAAAGAAAAATGGCTTTAAAAAATGAATTAGGTTGACTGAGACACCCATAAATAACCAAAAGGAAGAGTGAACCTCTGGAGAGAATGCATACAAAGATATTTGGCAAGCATCTCTTGGTTTTCATGCCACTTTATAGAAACTGAAACTGGAAATCCCAGGTGGTGCATTCGAAGTGTGATCTAAGCAAAAAGACCAGGTAGAATTCCAACCACTGGACCTAAGTTTTTTTAAGCCTTTATTTATTTATTTATTTATTTATTTATTCATTCATTCATTCATTTATTCATTCATTCATTCATTCATTCATTTTTAGTAAGCTCCACACCCAACCTGGAACTTGAACTCACCACCCTGAGATCAAGAGTCACATGCTCCACAGACTGAGCCAGCCAGGTGCCCCTAAAAGCATAATTTTATATCAAATTTTGCCATGTGAACACTTTTACATTTTAAGTTAACCTAAAATGTTTGACCATTTTATACACAAGTGTGACCTTTTTGCCCTTTACCTTAACCAAAATTTGACTACCTGTCCACCAGCTGGTCACCATGACAACCAGGGACAGCATCCTCTTACACAGCTTCTGTTATCATCAAAATGTTGGCGTCACCCAAATCTCCTACTTTAAGACCCATTTAAGAGAGTTTTTACTGACTATTTCCACTTGGGTGTACAAAAACTAAACTCAGTACCCCAAACCATATTCACCTCCTGCTCCCTACCTCCAGCCTATTCCCTCTTGCCTTATCTCAGTGGGCCTAACACAGCAGACTTCATCCCCAATTTCTTCTTAGCCCACCATCATTAATCAATTCTTCAGGGACGTGTGCATGTATGAAAGAGAGAAGACTAAAGAACCCCTCAATCTGCATCATTTTTCTCTAGCCACACTGCCCCTCAACTCCAGGCCACTGTCAGCTCTCTCCTGGGTTATGGCAACAGGCTCCTAATTGATCCCTCTGCTTCAAGTCTGCTCCAGTTCGGTCCTTCTCCTTCCCTCAAAGTAACCTTTCTAAAATGTGAGTGTGATCATGTGAATCCCTTGATGAGTTTCTTGATTAAAATTCTGTGGTTTCCCTTTGTTCTTATGTGAAAGTCCAAACGCCTTACCATGGTTACAAGGCCCTGTGGGGTCCATCCTCTAATTATGGCTCCAGACTGAGATATTACTACTTCACTTTCACACTCTAAACTCCAGCCAGAATAAACTTCTTTCCTTTCTAGGGACATACTAAGCTTGCTCTCTCCTCTTGGGCTTTGAGTAAAGTCTTCTTGGTACTCTCTCCCGCCCATCCCACCCCAGCCCACAAAGAAGTATCTTCTCCTGGATTACTTCCACTCATCATCATGTCCACAAAACACCCTCAGGACCCCCATCCCATGTTCCTAAGGGTTCCTCAAACACCCTGTACCTTCCCTCCCATGCACTTGTCACCCTGTGTTTTTATTATCTGCTTGTGAGAGCCAAAGCAATGTCTTTTTCACACTCTACTCCCAGGACCTGATAAAAAGTACTTTCTTTATAAGGGATGTTGAACGAGTGATTGAAGAAAAGTGTCCCCACAAGTGGCCCTGGTCTAACAATGGAACCTCCCTTTTTGGAGGGTAATCTCCCTCATTTTCCTTGGAAGCTTTACCTTCTTTAGTGCTCTTAGTACTTACAACTGTAGTACTTAGTATTCTAGTACTGAAAATCTATTCCCAATGGTCTACAAAAGCTACATACCCTGAAATTTACCCTCATCATTTACTGTTTTTCTCACATAAAAATAATAAGCTTCAGCACCCTCTTTTGGCATATAACCAAGTCAGCCATGAGCTGGAAATGACATGTTTTTATTTTATAAGCCTATAATAAAGCTATCTGCCATCAGTTGGCCTACAGAGAGCATAGGACTTCTAATCCAGGAAATTGTATTTTCTGTGAGAAGAACCGAACAATCTTGCATTCACTTATTTATTTAGTGTCAACTAAGCACCTACTATATGCACAGTCACTGGTCCATAGTCATCTAACAAATGAGTCTGTCGTAAACACTAAACGTACTTCTATGAGTTAGACAAGGCGTATTGTGGAGAAGCTGAATAGCTTTTTGCCAGGCTAGTAACTCAACCCTCATCCTTCTGAGAATTTGCTGTAAAGAGAACTAGCTAGATAATGATGACTCCAGGGACAAAACAACAGAGAGGGGTTTGTGCTTGTTGACCTAATCTTGGTCTAGACTGTCATCACTTGTCTGTTCCATGATCTTACTAACTTGTTTCACAAGGCCGCCTAAATTAAGGGTTTTTGAAAATTAATTGCTAAACTTTTTAAGTGCAGATTAACTTCGGGGGAAAAAATCACTTGCTCATATGGTAACCATTGGCTAGAAAATTGTAGTTGTCATCTCTAAATAGGTCAGTTTCTCTCCTGTTCCCACTCAGCTGTTTCAGTGACTTTCAGATATACCTATCTCCTAAAGGCTTTCAAGATTGTGATCCTTTGTCTCAGGTTAAAGTCCAAAGTCGGCATCGTAGACCTATTCAACCTCTCCCCAGCTCACTGCTCCAGCATCATTACATCTGCTTCCTAGAGTTTAGTTTCTTTCAGTTCATGGAAAACTACCACAATAGACCCTGCTTATTTCCTGTCTCTCAACCCTGAATATGCTGCCCCATCTGCCCAGTCAGTACCTGTTTATTTGTTTATTTTTTTAAGATTTTTTTATTTAATTAATTAATTTATTTTTTAAATATTTATTTATTTGACAGAGAGAGAGATCACAAGTAGGCAGAGAGGCAGGCAGAGAGAGAGGAGGAAGCAGGCTCCCCACTGAACAGAGAGCCTGATGTGGGCCTCGATCCCAGGACCCTGAGAGCATGACCTGAGCCAAAGGCAGAGGCTTTAACACACTGAGCCACCCAGGCACCCCAGTACCTGTTTATTAAGAATGAACAAAGCAAGTGCCTGGGTGGCACGGTCAGCTGAGCATCCAATACTTCGTTTCAGCTCAGGTTGTGATCCTAGGGTTGTGGGATTGAGCCCCACAACAGGCTCCGCAAATGGCAGAGGGTCTGCTTGGGATTCTCTCCCCAGCCCCTCTGCTCCTTCCCCTGAGCTTGCTTGCTCTTAATAAATAATACGTAAATAAAATATTTTTTAAAAAGGGAAAAAAAGAAGAACGAACAAAGGGTTTGCAGAAGCAGGGTTGGGGGGAGAAGCTCTGAGAACCAGTTTCAGGAAGGCTACAGAATTTCTCCCCAAACAAAGCATTAGAAACACTACCCTGCATTAGGAAGCCTCGGAACTTAGTGCCTATCCATGTCGAACCCGCGTGTGTATAGCCTGAATCTACAGTAGAATTGGCTTTAAAATAAACTTCTCCAATACAGGACCAAGTTAAAAGTACTTTGGTTTTGCCTGCTGGCTTCACATCGGTTTTTCACATTCCTGCAATGAAAAAGCTGACAGTCATTACCATGGCAGGTCACAGCGGCACACATTCAGCAGCTTTGGGTAAAGGACAGAGGAAAGCAGAAGGGGCAGAGACTTGGCGACAATTTATCTTAGGTCAAACTAGGTCAAGATCAACTGCATTATTAGACTTCTTTTTTAACCAAAGATAAAAAATATTTATTTTTTCGATATATAATGTGAAGATTAGTATTTCTCATTCTAAGTCTTGGCAGCAGTTGTCTGTCTGCCCAGTAGATGGAGGTCTCTCACCAGCTTACAAAGACAATATTCATTAGGTAGCGATGCTCAGATTTATGGCTGGGGTGGGGAGGATGAGAATAAGAACTTACAAGATAGTTTGATATAAAATCATGCTAACCGGGGTTATGGCTGGTTTGAAGTCTGCCTAAATATAACTGACAGAAAAAGGGAAACAGCAACAGAGCAACCAAGCTCCTGGAGATTCTTACAAAGTTCTTCTCAGCCCAGGCTGTCTGGATTGCCAAAGATACTAACACATAGCTCTGTCTGAGAGTAGAATGGTTAGCAAGGGACTCCGAGAATCCCCCTGGGGAATCCACCCAGCTAGTTAGTTGTAGAGGATTTCTACATTCAGAGTTGGTGTGGCCAATTGTATTATTTTACTATAGAATATACCTTGTGAATAAACAGTTTTGAGTAATGATGTCTTGGCTAGCACCCAGGATTTTGAACCTATGCAACCTACAGCACACCACATCCAATATAAAGAAGAGGTAGGACAAAGGCTGGTTCTCCTCTACCCTCATCATATGACCCCTTTAACACTGTCTCCTGACAAATTAAGCTAACTTCATGATGTTTGAAACTAAGGTTTAAAACCAAAAGAGGCTTCACAGTTTTCCTGGTCCTTTCTCCCAAAGGGCTTAACCTTAAATTGAGCCTTCTAGGTCTTACTTCTCTAATGGCAAATAAAGGTAGACCAAACAAAAGGTAAGCTGAAGGAAAAGGCACACACAGAATAGCAGGGACTGGGTGCTCCCTAAAGATGGGCAGGGCTTGTCTAAATCGTTAGGAGCTGTAGGGATAGTGTTTGAGGCCTAATGGATGTCCAAGTGCTATTCCTCTCAAAAGAGCTTGAGAATCAATTTACAATGATATAGCCTATAAAATGTGAAAAGAAAACTACAAAATAAGGCGGTGATATCAGCAAACACCTGTCTAGTACTTGCTATGCCCCAGGCTCTGTTCTGAGCGCTTTTCTCATATTAGCTAATGTGTGGCTCAGCATCCCTGTGCTGCTATTTCCATCTCCATCTCCACGCTACAGCTGAGGAGACTGAGGTACACGGCTGTCACTCTGCTAGTGAGTAGTATGCCCAGGATTTGAACCTAAGCATCTGGTTTCCGAGTCCTTGACTCTGGATCTCTAAGCCAGGACACCTTTCTAAAGAATACATCTCTAATTTTATTATCTAAAATTGTGTTATCCTGTCAACCAGAAAACTGCTTTCCAACTTAACTTTTATAATTGTACATAAATTACAGTTATTGAGGGATGTACAGTTGACTCTTGAACAACACAGATTTAAATGGCATAGGTCCACTTATACATGGGTTTTTTATAGTACAGTACTATAAGTGCATTTTCTTTTCTCTATGATTTTCTTAATAACATTTTCTTTCTCTAGCTTATTGTAAGAATACAGCATTAATCTATATAACATACAAAATATGTGTTAATTGACTACATTATCAGTAAGGCTTCTGGTGAGCAGTAGGCTAACTTTAGTTAAGTTTTTGGGAAGTCAAAAGTTGTATGTGGATTTTCTGCTGTGTGAAGAGTCAGCATCCCTAGGACCCCTGCATTGTTCAAGAGTCAACTGAAGTACATTTTAGTAAAGTTTGATATAGGAGATAAGGAGGGACTAGAACCCTAAAGGTCTTAAAGGAGCTCTGACCCCAGGCCCTCAAAGTCCCACCAGCCTCAGTGGAACCCTGGAGAATAAAGTGCCAAAGAGTCACGGGACAGAACTCACTGCCCACACTCGGGGCCTCTGCTCCCTGACCCAATAACAGCCTTGCTGATTACCCTAAACTAAGGATTGGCAAAATATTTCTGCAAAGGGCAAATATTCCAGGCTCTAACAAGAAAGGTAGAGACAATTCTGAGGAGGAAAAACCTATAGCTATTTATCTACCAGACCTCAAAACTGATTATAAAGCTATGTTAATTAGGACTGAGGTAATGGAGTAGGGTTAGACAAACAGATCAGTGGGATAAAAGAAGAGGAAAAGACATTCCTGGTAAGTAACATAGATGGCCTTGCACAGCAGGGGGAAAGAGAATGGACTAGTTTATCATCATTTATAAATGATGCCAGGACAACTGGTTGTCCCTGGGAGGGGGAAAGTGAAGTTATATCTCTAACTCATCTCAACAATAAAAATCAATTCTAACATGAGGAAAGCATGAAGAACAAAATTTTTCAACTTTTAGAAGAAAATATAAAAGAATATCTTTTTGCTGTCAAGGTAGGAAAGGAATCTTAAATAAGACAAGAACAAAGCTTGGGAATCATAAGGGGAAAAAAACTGATAAAACTGACTCCAGTAAAATAAAAATTTATCTTCAACAGGAGACACCAACAACAAAATTAAAATTCAAACCACAGACATGGAGATTTACAAAGCATATAACCAACAAAGGATTATATCTGGAATTCATAAAGAACTACCACAACAGCAAGAGTAAAACAACCCAGTGGGGGAAAAGGTCAAAGAATATGAGTGAGTATTTCACAGAAGAGGAACCCTAAATGGCTAATAAATGTGTGAAAAGATGTTTAGCATCACTAATTATCAGGAACATGCAATTTAAAATAACCAGGTACTATTTCAAATACCAGAGCGATAAAAATTAATACAGTTGATAGTTCTATGTGTTGGCAAGGTTGGGGCAAAAAGGGAATTTTTCTGGGCAGATTTGGAGAGTGTAAGCTGGTACAAACACTTTAAAGAAAAACTTAGTAATATCTGCTAAAGTTGAAGAGACACAAAACTATGACCCCAAATTCAACCTCTAGGAATATATCTTAGAAAAACTCTCATACATGTTCCAAAAGAAAATATATGGGAGAATTTTTATAACTGCATTGTTTGTAACAGCAAAAAGTTTGCACGTACATAAATGTACATGAATAGAAAAATGGATACCTAAATTGTGGTCTGTAGAATGGACTTTCACACAGTGTTTAAAGTGAATGAAATAGAGTGAAATGCCTCTAAAACATAATGTTAGTGAGAACAGGCAAATTGTGGAATAATAGGGAGAATAGGGGCACCTGGTTGGCTCAGTTGGTTCAGTGTTTAACTCTTGATTTGGGCTCAGGTTATGATCTCAGGGTCCTGAGAATGAGCCCCATGTCAGCTCCATACTGGCATGCAATCTGCTTAAGATTCTCTCTTCCTCTCCTTCTGCTCCCCCTGATCCCCTGCTTGTGGGAGTGCTCGCTCTCATTCTCTCTCTCTCTCTCTCTCTCTCTCTCTCAAAAAATAAATAAAATAGGGAGAACAATGCCCGGCATTATTTGTGGGGTCATCCTATGTGGTAAAGTGAAAAAACATACAGATGAATAATAAATTCAGGAATGTTAATTCAGGGTGGTTATTTTCCTGGTGAAGGATAGAGGGATGACAAGGGGAAGGGAATATGAGGACTCCTACCTCTTTCTGTTGGACATCTGATAAGGTTGGGTGCTATTTATCATATAATTCTATGTATTTTTGTATGTAAGGGAAATATGTTGTAATAAAAAGGATGTAAAAGAAGACTAGGATTAGATGTAAGGCCACAAACCTTCAGTCAAATACCAGAAGGTCCAAAGTTTTTGTAATGAGTCGGGGAGGAAGCAATTTCAGACAGATTTTATCATGAATCAACAGACTCAAGGAACAAGGTTCTACCAGGCAGTGGTAGGAACTTAGTGAGAAATAACAGTTTTGACACATGTCAGGATTTGTCTCAGACAGTCCCAGTTTATGCCCATTGTCTATGCCCTTTCACTTTCAAAAGATCGCTGATACGGTCACCTAATAATAAAGCATCTTTAGCTGCTATGCCTGGCAGATGGGTACCAGATATGAGGCTTGCCTTGTAAGGCCAGAGGGGCTCATTAGATGAACGAAGAGCAGGACAAAAGAGAAATTCAAAAGAACAATGGCAGTAGCCAATATTCAACAGATCTTTTTTTTTTTTTTTTAAGATTTTATTTATTTGACAGAGCGAAACACAGCCAGAGAGGGAACACAAGCAGGGGGAGTGAGAGAGGGAGAAGCAGGCCTCCCGCCGAGCAGGGAGCCCGATGTGGGACTCGATCCAGGGTCTCCAGGATCATGACCTGAGCCGAAGGAAGCCGCTCAAGCGCCCCTCAACAGATCTTTTATCTGAAAACCGAAGGCCCCAAGGTTCTCACCTTTTCTTTAGAATCATGTCAGATTAGAACATCAGTCTGCAGTCTTCTCATCTTCTCAGAGACATGGCTGATAAGAGTAAAAAGGCCTATAGAGTTAGCTCACAGATGAGGCATGAGCAAAAATTACCTGAATAGTTTTGAAAACAGATTCCTAGGTTCCAACACCAGATTACTGATTTGGGATCATGAATGCCAGAGCTTTAACAGTTATGATACTTTAAATAGCAACCTACTACTGATAGCTAGTCTTTTATCAATTTAAATCTGCAGGTATCTATCATAACCCATCCTCATCTCCTGCCTTAATGTAATGATTTTCCCATCTCATTATAATACAGCTTGCAATCAGTCCCTTCTTGTGGCTGGGTCTGCACTATTCAGATTTTAAAAAAGCTGGGACCCTGGGTCAGGAACATGGTGGCCGTGTTCTCTCCCAGCCTTGATGAAGAGACATGCAGGAGTGCGTTGAGGACACTGCTAGGTCAAGGAACACTTCCTTATCACTGGAGTCCAAACGCTCCTGTCAGACTCCAGCCTTGGTCATTGGGTAGAGATATCCTTCTGTCTGGATGAGGCAGGCCAAAGTGGACTCCTTTCCCAGGGCCTTGTGCCAGTTCCTACTGGGTTTCAAAGAAGGTAAGCTGAAAATTACAGAGGGGAAATTCACCCACACTATAGCAAAACTTGTTGAGAAGTACTAAATAATTTTTAATATTTTTTCTTTTAATTTTTTTGTCTGGTTTGGTTTCTTTTTTTTTTAAGTTAGTTTGATTTTTCTCTTTAAAAAGCATCCTTGACTTTTGCAAGGGTTTCCAGATTCACTTTTGCATGTATTGAAGTCTCTCTGAATATAAGAAGAATATGGTTGTTAGCTGGATGTGCTATAGTGAGCAATGGAAGGTGCCCATCACTGGGGCATCAGCTGAGCCTGGGTGGTGGCTTTTTCAGTTTGAATTCTTAATTCACGGGCATTGGATTCTTGAGGAACCAGATGATATGGTGTAAGGTACCTGGACTCTTAGAAATTGTTCTCATCTAATTCAGTAATTGAAAATCAATGTCAGGTGGATCCCTATGATGATTTTAGATATCTGACCTTGTTGAATAGTCTCATTTCCCTGTTTGGCACTTTTTTATTGAGGATTGGGAGGATGCTAAACCATGAATACCTTACTTCTCAAAGGCTTCTGAGACATTGGGTCAGGCTAGAAGTCTGTTAGAGGACACATCAGGTCCTGAGAGAAGCCTTTATTCACTGGCCTGATCCAAACTGACTGATAATTTCTTAGAGGTGTGGTTTTCAACCTTCACTGAGCATCAGAACCACCTTGTGGAGCATTTGAACAACAGTGATGCCCAGCCCTACCCGGGCCCATTAAAAGATACTGTCTGGAGAGGGGCCTTCAACATCAGTGTTTTCTATAAAGTTTCCAAGTATCGTAGGGTGACTAACTGCCCTGGTGTGCCTAAGATTGATGGGGTTTCAGTATTAATTCCAAGATAGTCCTGGGCAAACCCTAATTAAGTTCACCTTAATGAAACTAACACTGCCATGTGACCAGATTCTCAGTATCTGTCCTGCTGTACCTGAGACAGACCTTTCAGATCTTTCTCACTAATGGGATTCAGAACTCCAGGGGATGGAGATTAGGCCTGGAACCTCCTGAGGCTGTTAACTGTAACCTAGATGTGAACCAGATGTTGGAAGATGGAATAAAGCTGGCCTGAGGAGATGGAGAAGAGAAAGTAGGTCTACACTGCCTGTGACAAAACGCAGAGCAATGGCAAATTATCTGAAATTACGTGAAAGAAAAGTGGTAAGGAGGGATTTTTCAAATAATACTTCTTCCTTATTCTTGTTTTTTTCTGATTGCTTTTTAGGAAAAGATTAGGGACTTCCTTCATAGATCTGATATTTTGGGCTGTTCCTCGTCTTGGGAGAGTCGGGTTTGTTTTGTTTCAGGTGTTCTGTGTGAGTCCACCAGTAGGAACATCAGCTTGTGCCTATGGTAGAGCCTGCACCGTCCGCACATGCATAATCTGTGCCTAACTGTGGCTCACTGTGGTCTTCCCTGAAGCCAAGTCGGAGTGTTTGGAATTCATTGCACTTTGGTTTAAAAGGCATCTGGGCATATAGAAGAGGAAGCCTAACACTTTTATTATGAAAACAAACTGTAAGTGTTAGGTAGATTTATAGAAAATGCAAATACACATAGGGTGAAGGTGAGCTAGATTAGATATGTGCATCGAAGGCCAAAGCTTCTTCACTTAATAGCTCCTGCCTGCCTAGGACTGCATCCCTCCACTACCTAGAACAGGGCCTTTGTGATGGCTTGTTCGCCATGTACCATGTTCTCTTGTGACTTGGATAGATTTTTCTTTTTTTTAAAGGATTTTATTTATTTGACAGACAGAAACACAGCCAGAGAGGGAACACAAGCAGGGGGAGTGAGAGAGGGAGAAGCAGGCTTCCCGCCTAGCAGGGAGCCCAATGTGGGACTCAGTCCCGGGACTCCGGGATCATGACCTGAGCCGAAGGCAGTCAGGTAACCAACTGAGCTCCCCAGGCGCCCTCGGATAGATTTTTCTAATACTGCTATTTCCTAGGCACTGGGAAAGAAATCTCCTTGGTACCCAGACACTAGAATCCCCTGGATCCACCACATGGATTTCCCCGTGCCCGTGAGCAAGTTCTCTATGCCACAAAATACCAAAATTATACTCCTGAGGGCAAGCAATTCTGAATCAGGACAAAGACTGCATTTATAGACACAACTCCAGCTTTTCTTTAAAGTGCCTCATCCCCTTACTAAGGGATATGAGTTATTAACTATACTGGAATTAAAATTAAAGACTTAATAAAAATAGACATTTTTTTTAAAAAAATAAAGGGATGTAAGTTGTTAGTGATAGGCAAAGGTTAAACTGGGAGGGGATTGGGCAGTGGGGAGGGAGGGTATAACTTACACAATCTTCTGTGCAAATGTCCTTTGACCTGAACTTGAGACATCACATTCCTTGTTCTTTTGATAAGCGCAGGCATCAATAAAGCTTCCTCCTATTCTGCGACCCATCTCTGCCCTCCAACTTGAAGGTTCTGTGTCTGGAAGCCTATACTCTTAGGGAAAGGAGGAGTCCTAGAAATACTAAAGAAGACAGTGAGCAATATTTCTTGAGTTTGTATCATATTCTGGAGTCTATTCTTATTTTCCTATGCATTAACTTATTTGACTCCCATAATAGCCCTACAAAGTAAATATTATCATCCTCATTTTACGAAGGAAGCTGAAGCACAGAGAAGAATTTTTTTTCCCCTGGTGCTATATAGCCAAGAAGCGGAGAGGCCCAGGTTCAGAACCAGGCAGCTCCTGCTTCTGATCTCTGCCGGCTCCTGCTAGACTCCAGGGCCCTCCTGCACAGCATAGCACACACTCAACTGCTGGGTAAGGGAGGCAGGGTGAGCAGTCTGGTAAATGTTTAAAATGTTGAACTTGGAGAACTGAGAGACAGAGAGAGAGACAACTACTGGCGGTCTCAGAGATGGCAGGGCAGCACGAGGGAGCAGTGCTTTGTAGAAGCACCATTCTGCACACTTGGATGACTTTTATTTTCATCAGGGGTCTATGTGTTAGAACAGAAAGATAAACAGTTGAGTTTCTCCAGACTGGTACACAGCAGATGGCATATACCTGGAAGGTGACAGGACCCCTTCCCTGTCCTGCACTTCATGGAACTTGGGGGAACAAGCAGCCTCCAACCCAGAGGGTTGCAGGGAGAAGTGACGCATAAAAGTCAGGTTTCCATTAAAACAAGATGTGGAGAAAGCCCTCAGGAAAGAAATGGATAATATAGGATAATCTCTTTTTTTTTTTTTTTTTTAACCTTGTAATGAGGCACCCACAAGGCGGTGGAGAAAGGTCTGGAAGTAAGAGTTAAGAAAGCAAGGGATGTGCAGGATTGAGAGGCCAGGAGAAGGTGGCCCACCGAGGGTTTGCCTTATAAACTTTAGAGCATTTGGTGCCCAAAGATGCCCTGAGGCTCTGGAGCACGGTTTTGTGCTGGCTAGTTTAGGTTGAGGTTCCAGATGCTGGCATCGGGCCTGCAAAAGCTGACGTGGGGACTGGCTGGGGCCCCAGGGGATGCTTCTGTCCCTCGTTGCCAATATGCCTTCTTTCCAAGAACTGCAGGAAGGGTGAGGGTGAGACAGGGAAATTGTGTGTAGTAGAGAAAGCCCAGAGGAAAATAGTGCCTTTGGGCTGCCTACCCACATGCCTCAATTCCAGAGAATGTGAACAGCAAGAAAACAGATTTGCCCTCTACTCACTGTCATATATTTGAGTAAAAAACTGACAGTTTGAGCCAGAAGCTTGCAGGAACACCCTGGCCTCTCAATGAAACATGGCACAGGCCTCCTTCCGTGTCCTCTCGGAGCCTTCTCAGATACCTGGGATCTTCAGGCCAGCAAAGGGGCGGTGCAGGTGGGCTTTAATGAATACCTCACAGCAGGACGGATGTGCCGTGCTGATTAGGGCAGAAGTCAGCCAGTCTTCCACCTGTGATCAAAGATAGCCTCACCTGCTTTTGCTATTTTTTTTTAACTATTCCACAATTTGGTGCTCTGTCGAGAATGTCGCATTTGACCGGACCACCATGGAACCTGACCCCATTCATCAATATTCTGCTCTCAAGTTTCCAGCACCAGGAGGCCAGGCAAGATGGCTCCAAGTGTGGTCTGAGGACCACCCACAGGAGAGAGCCCCTGCTCCACGCCAGCCTCGCACTCCCTAGAGCTGGGCTGGGAATCTCCATGTTTATCAATGCGCTCTCAGGCACATTCCAGTGTGAGAACCACTGTCGGAATGTCCTGATCCCTTTCCTGGCTCTTTAATCGACGGCTTCTTATTTCTTCCATAACATTAGTCATTCATTTACCAAAACCCATGAGAATGTAAGATCTACAAGGAAAGGTGATTTGTCTCTCTGTTTACTGGCGTATCCCAGATTCTTAGAAGAGTGCCACTTGCGTAGTCGTTGGTTAATAAATATTTGTTGAATAAATGAAATGTTTTTTTAACGCTCACTTTGTGTCGGGCATTGGCTAAGTGCTGGGCCCACCACAGCAAACCAAACAAGTAGAGGCTGGCCCTCTCCCTTCAGGGCTCCTGGTATTCGGGGTAGGGGGAGGCAGGCAGCAGACAGGTTGGAGACTAAACAAGTGATTACAATAAAGTCCAAGAAGTATTATGATCAGGGGTGGTGAGAATATCAGAGTTTGTGGGTGTGACTCAGGAAGCCACAGAAGGGAGGGCAAGGTCTAACACCCCTTCTTCATCCTTCAGGGGCAGATGGCTCCCTCCCCCTCTCTGGCACAGATACCTGAGAGCTCACACAGCCAGGCAGACTTGAAGGGACTCAGAGGACAGACAAGGTGGGAGGCAGGCGGGGTGTCCCCTGTGGGAATAAAAAAGGGTTGCCATAGGGTATGCGTTGGTGAGGACAGAAGTCTGTTTCAATGGCAGCAGGCAGTGGGAAACTGTCCCAGTGTCTGGCACCTGAAGCCTCACCCAAAGTCATAGTAAATGCCAGAAAGTGAAAGAGGGGGTGCGCTTGTTCAGAGCATAGGGAAAACCAGGTGAGAGGCTTACATGCGTTCCCTGGTGCCGCAAGCAGCTAGGCAGGTGGAAAGCAGACAGACAGTGAGTGAGAAGCTTCTGGCCAGAAGTCAGCAGGGTGTGGAGCCAGCATGAGAGGAAGAAAGGGACCTCATCCTCTGTTTTTCCCTCTGCCTTTCACTTGACACGCCATCTCTTCCTCTGCACAGGTTCTGTTCTCTTCATTTTGAATAAAAAAGAAAACTGGAATCTAATCCTGCTTTCTTTTCTTTGATAGCCAGTTATGAAAATTGTCCTCCTCTTTTCCTTGGCTACTAGGAAATTCCGAGCTAAAGTCAAAGTCTAATTAAAACCATCATATTTGGGGCACTTGGGTGGCTCAGTGGGTTAAAGCTTCTGCCTTCAGCTCAGGTCATGATCTCAGGGTCCTGGGATGGAGGCCCGGGTCCTGGGATGCTCGGCAGGGAGCCTGCTTCCTCCTCTCTCTCTGCCTGCCTCTCTGCCTACTTGTGATCTCTCTCTCTGTGTCAAATAAATAAATAAAATATTTAAAAATTTTTCAGATTTTTCCTCAGAGTTTAATAAATTTATTTCCTGTTACTTCTCCTTTTAAAAAATATTTCTCTATTCTATTTTAACAGCTGCACTGCAATTGTTTCTATTCTTGAAGGCTGCCTTAAATTTTTTGGAAGTTTTATGCAGATATAAATTATGAATCAATCAAGCACATGTGGCTATTTTCTCCCACACAGCAATCCCTTAACATTCGCTCTGGCTGCATTGCCTCTTCTCTGGCCTTCCCCCAGTCCTCATAATAATCCTTAGTTACTGTTCACTGCAGGCACCAGCATGCCCATGGAAATTCTCTTTGCCTTCATATTCACCTTGATTTCTACTCACTGGTCTTGCTTCCGGCCTCCACCTCTGCCTTGACCCCTAAGGTTAGTCTTCATTGCTCTTGCCTGGCTCCAGTGCCTCACTCTGCCTCCCAGATCCAGACCACCATGACACCCCTTCCCCTGGAGAGGGATCAGAGCCACCTTCCTTTCCACAAAGGATTTCCCCCAGGGAATTCAGCATTCACTTGGGTAACCTGAGTGGGACATGGTTCAGGGATTCTAAAGCTCTGGGCCCAAATCCGAAGCAGTGAAATAACTTAAGCAAGGTCTCCCTGTGGGTGTATTTCCATCTTGCTGTTTGGTAAATGCCTGCTCACTCATTCACAACTAAGGCTTTCAAGCCCGGCACGCTCATCCTGCTGTTTGACAGTTGTGCTTCCCAAACCCTCTGAATCTTAAATTAGTGTCACTACAATGTTATGATTCATTGCTCTAACTCTCGCTCAAGGTTATGACTGTTTCTTTTATGTAGCTCTTCCATTAAGGGGGAAGAGCCAGCATAGAGCACACACATATGTCAGCCCAATTCCCCAGCTCTGTGGGTGGTCCCAGCCTTGTGTTCCAAATACAGCTCTGAGAAGGGGAGGAGAGGAAGGTTATGCTTGTTTATCTTTTCTAAAAACCTAACTTTCAGTGGATGTCTGTGCTTGTATACGTGGGTTATAGGGATTCTACTGTCCTTTCCTTTCACTAAGAGACAGTAAAAAATTTGAAAGAGGTACAACTGTGTGTATGTGATATACTCTCGGAGTTCTCCAGTCCCCAAAATGAACTTTATCTTAGTCCATATGACTAACACAGAAAAGTATTCATTCATTCAATAAATGTTTGTTGAGGAGGCTGTTTTAGGAGCCGGGAATACAGCAGTGCAATCCTTGTGGATCTTGTAATCCCGTGAAGAGAAGATAGACAATACAACATGTAAAACTGATGTAATATTGGATTGTGCTAAGTGTTATAAAGAGAAATAAGAAGATAATTTTAGATAGAATAACCAAGGAAGGCCCCTCTGAGGTATCATTTGAGCAGAGATCTGAATATAATGGAGATTGTCCCCCTTCCCTTGCCCGTGGCAGACATCAGGAATCAATCAGAGCCATCAACTCTTTCCATAGAGCCATATAACCCTCTTAGCAGTCCATACTATCACATGCATGATGAGGACTGTTTTCCATCCTGTTCCAAAAATCCCTTCCTTTTCTAGAGCAAGGAGGAAAATGTAAAATAGAGAATGAATCTAGGGACAGGTTTTGCCCATCATTAAGAGCCATAAGATCGATTATCTTCTTCCATTTTCTGGTGATAAATACAAGATGTTTCCATCCTTTTGCAATGTTTACTTTGCATGTTTGAGTTTATAACTCAAGACTCTGGTATTTTATTTACATTTACAGTCACAGGGCTCTGCAGCTACTCAGGCTGATTCATCCTACGTACAGCTGTGGATGCTGTTATGCTAGAGGCACATTCTCAGACTTCAACTTGAAGCACATTGTAAATAACGTGTTTTTCTTGACAAAAGTCCATTTCCTAAATGAAAACATTCTATACATACATCGGCCAGTTTTCTTTTTATTCATTCATTTACTGAGCATCCCCTGGAGGTCAGGCACAGAGCATTAAAGGTGGGTAAGACACATAACATCTTACTGAAATCTTCTACAGGTGCCAATGGAAGATAAAGTCAAGTCCTATATAGGGGGAAATCCAGATTTTATCCTCTCATTAACCATTTTTAAGCCCCATGACCTTACAGATCACTACCTAACGAGAGTCAGTGACTGTTAGTTGCCAGCCCAGTGACAATCTTCATTCAACTTAATTTTTTCTTAACTGTAAGGACCATCTCTTTTTTTTCTTCCCAGTTGTGCCTCTCAGTTCCTAAGACTAAGCATTGTTCTGCCCTCTGTTCCCTCCCATCTTTCTCTATGTTCTTTCTTTTGGGAACCTCAGTCACTCCCAGAGATTTAACATTGCTTTCATGCACATGAGTTTCAAATATGTATCCCTGGTTACAGCTTCTCTTCTGAGTTACAGTCCACCAAGATACCATTCTGGAACCTGAGATTCTGTATGTTTGAAGTCAAGCACATCCTCGCTGCATTCACCAGGCTCTATTGTATTGCAAATGACAGAAATTGAACTTAAAGTTGCTGAAATGGAGAAAAGAGGAATGCATTTCCCTATGTAGCCATAAGGGAACTGAGCCAGATCCAGGAACTCAGTGTTGTCAAGAATCGAGAATCGGAAAAAAAAAAAAAAAAAGAAAGAAAGAAAGAAAGAAAAAGAATCGAGAATAGAATCTCATCCTCTGGTCTTTTCTTCCCCTCCCTTCCCCTTCCCTCCCCTCCCCTCCCCTTCCCTTCCCTTGTCTCTGTCTCTCTGTCTCTGTCTCTGTTTTTCTGTCTTGTTTATGTCTGTGTATGTGTTCTCCCTTCTTTCTCAGTCAGGGTCTCTCTATTAGAATACATTAATTTTAGTTGCCATAAGCACCAGACTTACTTTCACTGCTTTAGTAAACCTAGAGAAAGAAAGAACTTCTCTTTCCCAATAATTCCATCAAAAGTCCTACAGTTGAATTTCACTGGGCTAACTTGGGACACTGGCCATCCTGTGACCAATCACATGACTGAAATACAGAGTTATGCTCACCGTTGATCTAAGTCCTTGGAAACAATGGATTGGCTTCAATCAAATGAACTGTAGTCTTTTATAGAAAAAGTGAGAAAAAGAGAAAGTATGCTGGATAGGCAAAAGCAACAGATGTCAACTATAGTCTACTCCCCCCAAAACCAAGTTTTCCCACTGACTCACTTTTTCTTTTGAAAATAGGTAATTATGTAAAAACATTATTTAAACTAAACTGTATTCCTTAAGTGCTATTGATCTTACTATTACTATTTTATTGATATTGCAAGTTTATATCATTCAGATTTCAACTTCAGGCCCCCTTGGACTTCATCTTTTCTCCCTTGTCCCTCATCAACAATCAATCAGTTGTCAGATCTTCTTGATTCTATAACCAAATTATTAATCTTCTACCTAAACACCTTTCCACAAGACTCTACCTTCTTTAATACAGGTTCATTTCTTTGAAGCATGTGCTGATCATCTAACCTTCTGGTTCATAAATTTGTCCTTGTTTTACATTGCCTAAAGACATATGACCAGTCTTATTAGCCATTCTCAAAGTCCAACCCTCTAGAAACTAGATCTAACCTACATTTTAGGACAGAATTCCCACCACTTCCCTAAGTATGTCTCATGCCTCTAGCTAACTACAGCCACTCACTGCTCCTCATTCTGCCTCTGAAGCTCTCTCTGGCTGTTTCCTGTAACCAGGATGCTGTCCCTTTTCTCCTTTGTCAGGGTCCTCACCACTTTTCAGGCCCAACTCCAGGACCTCTGTGGATGTTCAGAAAGGAATTGTTATATAGTCATTTTTAATGATTTTGAATAGACAGAAGCCTGGGTTAGATGGGCAGTTTCTGCTAATCTTGGATGATTGATTTCTGGCTTATAAGATTCTCTCATATATGAGAACATCTTATGCATTCATAAAAATCTTTGTTAAATAAGAAATAACCCAGTATGCTCGTGCATGAAGCGCCAACAAGATGTGAGGGTAAGCATTACTGCTAACTGGGATGTACGGATAAGGCTGCCCTTCCTGCAGAGGAAGGCAAACACTGTGTGTATATGCTGTTCCCCAAAAGCTTGAAGGTGTTCTGCTTTAAGAAAAGATGGCTAATGAATATGTATCTACTTTGAATATGTATTCAGTTCTCCTTGTGTCACTGAGTCTTCATTCTCCCTGAGACTAAATGCTTCACAAAAATAGAGGTTGCTCCAGAGCTATTTTCCCCAGCTACTGGAAAGTTCTAGCACTTTGTCTTTCAGTCTCACTTCTATCATGTATTTTGCAAGGCAGCCATTATGTACTTTCTTACCTCCTCTGCAGACTAAGGTAGAGGATACATTCTCTTTGTGTCTTTAACATAATAAGTAGTAAATACTTGCTGAAATGATACCAGTGGAAAGTCCAGAATCTATGCCAAGGAATCTCAATGGTTTAAAAAAAAAAAGAAAGAAAGAAAAAAGTGCTTTATAAACATTCTCCTCTTTCATAGGTTTTCCTCATATTAATAAAATCTTCAGATATAATCAGAGGTTATTTTATTTATTTGTTCATTTTTGCCAAAGAACAAATTTTCCCCTACTGGCAGTTCAAAGAGTCTGGCGGAAAATAACAATCAACACAATTAGTATTGCCACCTGGTATAGCAATAACACCAAAATTGCCTCTGAATTTCAGAAGAGCTTTTGGATGTTAAAAACTTAACATTCGGTCATTCATTCAGTGCATACTTACTGGCCACATACTAAGGCATAGCATTGTGCTGGGAATACTGAAAAGACAGATTTAACTGACCTCATAAAACCCAGAATCTAGGAGGAGAGAGAGACAATTAAACAAGAAACTACCTGACAAATACCCTTTAAGCACTGAGTATGTTAGAGCCTTTAAACTCAATGAACAAATTGCCTGCCTCTTTATTTGCAATATGTCAAGGTTGATCCTTGGGGCTCTGTTTCAAACCCAGCCAGGGAACATTAGCATTCTTATAATTTTCCACACTTTTAGGTAAGGCAAAAGGGCAGAGCTGGGCATCCTGCATGTCAAGCGCACCTTTAGTAGCACCTGCTGCCTTCCTGGTCCCCAGAGATAACTTGCCAATGGTCCACTTCATCTAGGAGGATCTGGTGATTATGGGCTGCAGGCATCTTGGGAAAGAGGACATGTGGGTCACTGCACTCACATGCAAGCTGGTCCAGAAAAGTTTAAAAACTACTTAGATATTTGGAGAGACCCTCCAAAAGTAGCTTTGAATCTTCATGCTTTTCTATTCATATGGTTCACGAGAGATTTTGAGTAGTAGGGTCGATTTCAGTATAGACCCATATTTCTGAGAAAACTTCAGGAATTCTATGTACTAATGGCTCTTTGAAGGCCTGGAATACAAGCAGGAGGTCACTCCAAATTTCAGTTTTAATCTGTGCTTTGCATTTAGTTTTATTGATTTAAAGGAAGTGCTTCCCAAAGTGTGTTATGTGGACCCCTAGGTCCAAGGAGTGATAACTGGTGAACTGCAGAACATAACTTAAGAACAGTTATCTTAACAGGTATTGGTGTGTTTAGTGAAAAGGTTTTTTTTGTTTGTTTAGTGAATAGTTTTTGAAATAAGGACCCAATTTTGAACTCCAAGGGCTGTATCTGTGACAAATGACTGGTTGCCAAGGATACCACTGTGTGCAAATTACAAAAAACATAATGAACAGATAGATTCTTGGAGGGAGGAGAATTGATTTGATGGAGAGAGAATTGATCTGAACCTAACAGGCAGGAGGAGATAAATATTCTGATTGGAAAAGACATCACAGAGTTTATATGGCTGACATAAAAACACAGCCTCATCAATTTAAGGGCCTCCATCCTTTATCTTTTTCTGCCAATGGAGACATTATTAGCCTTCAGATAGATATCTGGGTGGAGGCCATTTGAAACCTGAGGCTAGCTAACGCAACTTTGTCTCATCTCCCAGGTCTGCCAATCATTTACCTTCCCCTGACTTTCAGGCACATTCCCTTAGGCAGTTCATCCTTCCCTAACTGATTATAATTGAGCTCTTCCTTGGGTGCCTTTGCTAAATGTTCTCTAAAACATCAGTCTGCAATCATCTACGAGTTCGACAAACTAAACTACTTCAACTTCACCTCTCCCTCTTACCCAGCTTGCCAGTAGGTATTTCCTATATTTTCTGAGACTCTGTGGTGAAGCCTATGATTCTTTTTTTTTTTAAGATTTTATGTATTTATTTGACAGAGAGATCACAAATGGGCAGAGAGGTAGGCAGAGAAAGAGGGGGAAGCAGGCTCTCCGCCGAGCAGAGAGCCCGATGTGGACCTCGATCCCAGGACCCTGAAATCATGACCTGAGCCGAAGGCAGAGGCTTAACCCTCTGAGCCACCCAAGGGTCGGGAAGCCTATGATTCTTCCACAACCCAGCACAGGGTTGATAAATGGTATCTTTCCTATTGTTCCTATTGCTGCTGTAACAAACTACCACAAACCTAGTGGCCTAAAGCAACACACATTTTTTTTTTAATTGTTACTTAAAAATTTTTTTTTCCGGTGTTCCAAGATTCATTCCCCATTCCCCACACCCAGTGCTCCACGCACAGGTGCCCCCAGTACCCACCACCAGGCTCTCCCACCCCCCAACCCCCTCCCTCCAAGTCCCTCAGTTTGTTTCTGTGTCCAAAGTCTCTGTTGTTTCATTTCCCTCCCTAGATTACCCTACTTCCCATTTACTTTCCTTCTCCCACTGTTCTCCAGGTTACCCCTCATGCACCGCAAGTAAGTGAAACCATGTGATACTTGACTTTCTCTACCTAGCTTATTTCACTCAGCATAATCTCTTCCAGTCCAGTCCATATTGCTACAAGAGTTGGATATTCATCCTTTCTGATGGAGGCGTAGTATTCCATTGTATATATGTACCACATCTTCTTTAT
>PITA01017862.1:0-42122 GCA_004023965.1 Spilogale gracilis
GGAGGAGAGGGGAAGGGTGGAAGGAAGTAGGGAGGGAGGGAAGAAAGAATAAGAGAAAGAAAGAGAGGGAAGGAAGGGAGGGAGGGAGGGATGGATGGAAGAAGGAAGGAAGGAAGGAAAAAAGAAAAAGAAAAGGAAGGAAGGAAGGAAGGAGAGAAAGAGAAAGAGGGAGGGAAGAAGGAAGGAAGGAGAAAGGAAAGGGAAGGGAAGAGAAGGAAAGAAAAGGAAAAGAAAGGAAGAAAGAAAGGAGAAATAAAGAAAAGAGCCCATAAGAAAAGAAATGCCATATTTGGCTCTAAGTGAGGGAAACTTAACCGCTGAGAAAAGAGGCAGAGACCCGCACTGCTGTCAGGATGTCTGCAGCCAGATGAAAATAAAAGTTTATTTCCTTGCCCCCAAGAGTGCAAGATTCCTCTTAATAAAACACCACAACTGCTTGAGTTGTCCCTCAAGCCAACACCGAGTGCCCCCGCCCCAAGCCTCTGGATGCCTCCCCTGCTTCTTCTCTGGCTGGGTAATGAGAGCTTCTCTACAAAGGCTGGGGCTTTATTTCCAAACCCCTTTGCTGCATTTTTCCCAAACACAAAAGATCTGTGTCCGGAACACTTGCCGAAACATGGAGGAGTTCGCACTTAGCTCAACGGCACCAAACTGTGCTGGGTGAGGACAGCAGGTGCCATGCTTTCTCTGGAGCAGGGACCAACCTTGACCCCAGGGCCTCCTTCCTGCATTGGATGGGAGACATGGAGCCAACGTCTTGTGGGGGGGGCGGCTGGAGGCTGGGGGGGGCCTTGATGCCCTGCTGGCGACCCCCCACGTACCGTCCCTTTGGCAAGAGGGCACCCAGAGTAGCCTGTCTGGGCATGGCGGAGCCCTGCTCACTTCTAGAAGATCCTCTACAGGTCTCCTGTCCATGGTAGGGTAAGTTAGGCCTGCTGCAAAACGCAAGTCGTCTGTTGATTTAGACTCAGAGGGAGGGGCGAAGCGGGGAGAGCCAAGGGGAGAGACGATGCGGCTGTTTATGGCACTGGATAGGAAGGCGCTTCCTAGCGCAGCGTGAGGCCAGGCCCCAAAGTGATCTTCCTAGCCCTTCATCCACCCACCAGAGACGAGTGCCGAAAGCTCCCCACGAGGCCCAGCTATGGTCTGTTCCAAAAGCAATTTAAAAGGCCAAAGTAATTGACTTTCTATTAGCTTCCTTGAGGGATTGCTTCGTCCCATCAACCTCTGGTCGTATGCAGACGTAATGTCTAACTCAGCGAGGCAAGAACAATTAGCAAGATCCTGGATTGTGTCTCTCCGGTACCGTTTATTACAGTGACCCATGTTTAAAGTTAGGACAACAGCTTCCCAGGAGCTGTTAACAAGGGCCTGTGTTCCATAACCCTAAATTAGCCAAGAGAGACAGGATCTGCAAACACGCCTGTGAGCGCTTCAGCAGTCATGAGGAGGCTGCTGACGACTTAAATGGACCCTGGAAGACGAGGCTCTCTGAAAATACATTTGGGGAATTTTAAGCAATTCTCGACTGCTTTCCAGACCCTGTTTTCAGTGCGGTGGGGGAGCCAGAGATAAATAGGGCAGCATCCTGGCCTCTGGGCTCATACTCTCACAGACTATCGGAGGCAGAAGGCAAATGATTAAAATATAAGCAGATTACAATAGGTGCTATTAAGGTTAAAAGGAGAGAGAGAGATACTACGGCCGTGTGGTTAAGATGGTTTCAAAAGGGGGTCACACTTGAGTTGGGCCTCAGAAAAATGAAGGTGGAGGAGACAAGAGGGCTGAAGGCAGAGGCTTTAACCCACTGAGCCACCCAGTCTATTGATTGATACTTGATTTCAAAAGGGGTTGTAGCAAATGTCCTCTTCCCCACCAAAGTATACCAGATCCATTTTCCCTCATCCTCATCAACGTTGGGTATTCTTAATGTTATGCTCAATAGAAATAAACACTCATTGATTCAAGTAGGAAAAAAAAACATGCAAAAAACTTTGCATTGTTGACAGAATCACCCACCATAAGGGGTGGGAGCCAGGTTCTTGGCCACGCAGGTCAACATAACATCCAAATTCAGTCCCAGGAGGTTATCATTCTCAGGCTGTAGCCCCAAGTGCTGCCCATTGCCCTGAGCTCGCTTACACGCTTACCACTGCATGCTAGAGGCCCCTGTCATCGCCACTGCCTGGACCCAGCACTCTACTGAGCCCGTGACCATCTCTACCCCTGAAAGAAAGACTTAGCCCATGTACTAGCTGCAAGGGAAGCTGGGACTCCTGGCCTAGAATTTTCAGCTTCAGAGGAAGGTTGGCTTTACTCCCAAAAGTAGGGAGAACTCCCAAACACAGGAAGAAGGTTTAGGTGTTAAACGGACAAGATTGACACATACCCATTACACTGATGTTCTGATGAATACAAAAATCATGTTTTTGGTGCTTTGGTTTGCATTTCCTTATTACTATGGAGTCTGAACCTCTTTTTCATACTTGTATCGGTCTTTTCAGTTTCTTCATATATTTTGTCCACATTTTTCACTGAGTTGCTTGCTATTTCCTACTGATATATAGTCATTTGCATATTCTGAATAATTATTCTGTGTCAGTTAGATGTGGCAAATATATTCTTCTGTTGCTTGTATTTTTCAATATATTTTATGGCATCTTCTGTCATGCAGAAGTTTTTAATTTTAATATTGTTAAATTTATTGATAAATTCTTTTAAGAGTTATCCTTTTTGTCCCTGCTGAAGAAATTTTTTCATAAGTCAAGACCTGGATCATCTTCTTCTTATATTATCACTAAGATTTTTATCAAAGTTCTGGTTTTGAGACTTAGGTCTTTAATTTATCTGGAATTTATTTGTGCAGATGGGATAAGGTGGGAATTTAAATTCATGTACATATATATTTTTTCCTATATACACCCAATTTCTTTTCCCCCCATTCTTTTTTTTTTTTTAAGATTTTATTTATTTATTTGCGAGAGAGAGTGAATGAGAGAGAGCATGAGAGGGGAGAAGGTCAAAGGGAGAAGCAGACTCCCCGCGGAGCTGGGAGCCCGATGTGGGGCTCCATCCCAGGACTCTAGGATCATGACCTGAGCTGAAGGCAAGACGCTTAACCAACTGAGCCACCCAGACGCCCCTCCCCACCATTGGTTCTTAATGGTACTTCAGTCAGATACCATGTTACCATAATTTGTTTTTGCCAACTTTTAGTGTGTTTATTATAGAGACACACTGCCAAATATAGTAGCCGTGAACCACATATGGTTATCTGAAGTCAAATGGATTAAAATTTAATAATATTAGTAATTTTATTTCTTGGTTTCTCAAGCCAAATTTCAAATGCTCTACAGCCACATGGAACCTGTGGCTACCATATTGGACAGTTCAGAGTTTGCATATTTCTATCATTATAGAAAATTCTATTGGATTTGTGTATAATTTTGGTCCCTTTGCTCAACTTACACACTTTAAAAATTACTATGACTTTATAAGTATTGATATTAGATCAGGGAAACCCTCTTATAATCCCTCCTTCTCATTATACTTCAAAATTGGCTTAGCTATTCTTAGACATTACTTCCAAACAAATTTTAAAGTCAATTTATGAAATGCTATGTAAAGTCTTCTATGAATTTTGTTTAGAATGTTATTGAATTCATAAGTTATATGAAGAATTCACATCTTTATGATATTGTGCCTTTTCATTCATGATCATGGTATATTTCTGGGTTTACTTGGGTTTATGTCCTTTAATAAAGTTTTATAATTTTCTCCATATTCTTCCTGAATGTCTTTTATTTATTCCTTTACCTTATGGTTCTTGTGGGTATTGTGATTTTTTTAATAAAGTATATTATCTAATTGGTAGAGCATAGAATCTATTAGTTATTGCCTGCTGAACTTGCATCCATCATTTTATATCTATTCTAATTTTTCTGTAGATTCTCTTATATTTTATGCAGACATTCACTCATTCATCTTCAAATAATAAAATTTTCCTTCTTTATAACCCTTATATCTCATTTCTTTATTTTGTCTTTGGGCACTGGCTAAGCCCTTCAGCACATACTGAACAATAGTAATGGGAAAGAACATCTTGGAATTGCCTCTGATGTTAATGCTCTCACTTCTAAGTATCACCACTAAATATATTTTTGTAGGTACTCTCTGTCATGGTAAAGAAGATTGCTTCTTATCTTAGTTTCCTATAGTATCTTTCTTGTAATTGATATATTTTCAAACTTGTCAAAAAGGCTTTTTCAGGGACCCCGGATGGCTCAGTTGGTTGAGCACCTGTCTCTTGGTTTGGGTTCAGGTCCTGATCTCAGAGTTGTGGGCTCGAGCCCCCTTTAGGCTCCAGGCTCAGCACAGAGTCTGTTTGAAATTCTCCTCCTCCCATCTGCTCCTCCCTCATTCACGGGGGCTTGCTCCCTCTCTTTCTTTCTCTCTCTTTAAAACAAGTAAGTAAAATATTTCAAAAAATATTTCAAAAAATGGTTTTCTTCAGCATCTTTTGAGATAATCATATAATATTTAGGTATTAATATAAGATGGTGAATAGATTATTAGATTAATAGATTAAATTAATAGAACTTCTAATACTAAGTCAACTGAGCACTCTTAGGATGTACTTCACATTCGTTTTGTTTTATTTTGCATTTCACAATTTATTTGTCAATGTCTTTAGGGTTCATTGCATCTGGGCACGTGCATACAATTGGGCAAAAATGTTCTTATACAATCCCTCTTGGACTTTTTCATTTTCTAAAAATAAGAACTTTATTTGAGGGCTCTCCCCCTTATGTTCCCCTGGAGAAATTTGCATAAGTTAAAAACAGTGGCTTCCCTGATGGCCTTTAATGACTACTGCTTGGTTCAGGTTTTTCTTTGTCCTCCTGAGTCAATTTTGAGAAATCAGAAGTTTTCTTTGTTTTTTTTTAGGATAAGGTAGTTTACCAGCAAAGGAGATGTTGTTTGCTGCAGCAAATGGGTAAAAGCTTCCAGAAGACTGACTGAGTTCCATACCTCCTTCTGAGATGTGGGCCAGTTCCCTGGACTCCTTCACCTCCTCTGGTTCCCTAAGGCTTTCACTGTTCTCCTCCTGCTCCAGGGTCCAAATGCAGTCTCTCCATGGAGCTACTTCAGCCAGACTTGAGGCTCTCAGAGTGGTACCTGGTATCCCCAATTCTCACTTCTTCCTAGTGCTTAAGACAAAGCCATGAATCCTTTCAATTTCAAAGGTATTATCGACAACTCACTTTATGAAATACCAGAGGAAGAGTCCAGGGTCCTAGGCATTTCTAAGTCCTGACTGCCTTGTGACAAATGGTACCAAAGGTTTCTTTTGGGTTCCTGATCACTTTTATTCCTGGGGATGAGTTTCTCTCTCTCTTTCTCTTTTTACTTTAATAATTCTTCTTCTTCTTCTTCTTCTTCTTCTTCTTCTTCTTCTTCTTCTTCTTCTTCTTCTTCTTCTTCTTCTTCATTTTAAGAAAGGCAGGCTACCACATATAATGTGTCATTTGGTCTTGGGAGCCTGGCTTCACTACATTCTCCTTCAAATGGACCTTGAGAGCTTGTTTGGAGATTCTAGCAGAAGAGTGCCCCTACCCCTACTTCTATATCCTTGATTGAAGAATGATCCTCCTGTATCAGGAAAGGCTACCCTCTTCCATGGAGTGTGGAGCTTCAGGAGGGAAGCACAAGCAAGGATGAGAGAAGACCCATAGGGTGACGGTCGTCAGGTCACCCTCACTTCCTATTCCTGGGGATGAGTTTCATGAGTGCTTGCCCTTCCTTCTTCTGTGAAAAGCTATCTTCCCAGTTAAAATGTCTGAAAAGGCCATCAGGGCAGATCAAATGTTCACCATTATTTAGGGGGGTAAATTGCTTCTTGGAGCCCTTCAAGTTGGGTGACCTCTTGTCTCTAGGCTTTGCACTCCTTGTCATGTTGTCATACCTCTCTGGCATGTTACAGTCCTCCTTGCCAGCTCTTGAGAAATGGAGAAGCCACAGTCATCCATATGGCGTCAGACTGGAAAAATTTCCATAGTTGGTATAAAAGAAGGTTGGATGAAGAAAGAATGTTGACTGCTCTTGTCCCTGAGCCAGAAGACTCCAACCCCAGCTCTCCAGCCTGCAGGGCATGCAAGATCTGAGAAAAGCTCCCCTGAAAACACATCACCACCATCCAACAGAAACTGTGCGGTGATATTTGCAAATAATTAAACATTGCATTTGTGCATTAAATTATATTCTCAACAGGAAAGTGGTGGGGCTCCAGTGCTGAAGACAGCTCGGAGGCTCTGTCACCATGGGCCCATGACTATTCTGGCTGGAATGTGTGCTTCTACCAAAGTACCTCTGAGAAGAGAAGTACAAATTGGACCCAGTCATGGCCTTGGCTCTTTGTATCTCCAAAGACTGTCTGAATTTGTCTTTGGACTCAGAATGGTTTCTTGGTTTCAAACAAAACTTGTTCTGGATCTTCAATATCCATTCCTCACTGTCTAGGAGTACTGATTTCTGGATTCTGAGTCTGACCCCAAAAGGTCAGGAATGTCTACCTCTTGACATATCCACTGGGACAGTTCTCTCATGGGAACAGAGTCTAGACAAGTCTAGTCTTTCTTGATAGAATAAGATAAGACAGGCAGGTCCCCTCCAGCATTTATTTTAAAGGACATATAAATCATCCAGCCCTACAAGAAACATGTTATATTTCTAATAATCCCTAGCTAGTCCTGTGATTTTTAACTACTAAAAAACATCTCAATTGCACCTGGAGAGAGGTAGGTACCTACCTAAATGGTGACGAAAGAAACAGCCCTTGTGTACGGTGTCTGGGGAAGTAATCTGGAAAGACATGCTCCCTATTTGGAAAAGACCCATCCACAATGGAGATAGAAATAAAAATAAAGAGCCTCCTATAAAATTATTACCTTGTCATTTAAGTCAACAGTGGCGATGCCATGATAGAAACCAGCAGTGGTGTCACATTGTTTTATCACTCTAATTACATCAAGAACACAGTAACTGTCTGGCAGAGATAAGATTAAGGGAAGCAGAGCCCTTCTGAAATTTTCAATAGACAGCACCTGGATTTATGGACTGATTTTGTGTTTGGACATTAAGTTCAATTACTTTTCTTCAGCTCTGAAGAGTTCTGTCGCCAGGGAAACGTCATCTGGTTGATCCCGTATCACCGTTCCCTGCTCCCCTACCTTCTCCCTGGGCACTGATTTTCCCAGAGAAGGCATGGTCTCATTCTGGGAGACAGAAGCTGTCTATTTTTCCCTCCTCTGCCTTCTCTTTTTCCATCCCCCTAGAGGCTGAGCAGTGAAAGTCATGGCTCTTCTTGCTAACTGAGAATCTCAGGATTAAAAGAAAACCGAATCTTCGAATGTCGGTGGGCGAATATGGCTTTGTCACTCTGCAGGGGTGGCTACTGGGGTTGCAGGGGTAAGTGGTGGCCCGAGGCACACAGCTGGACCTGCAACCAGCACCCAGATCTCCAGGCTCCTGGAGAAACGCTAAGTTCACTTTTGTTTCTCATACTGACTCCGCCCCTCCTTGGCTCATGCTGGCATGAGTCCATCCACCCATGCCCGAGGATTTGTGACTGCCTATAAAGGCTAAAACTATGTGTACAGGAAAGTATGGGTCTTGAACATCCATTGTCTGCTCCTTGTCACCCCCTCCCCATGGTCTTCTCTCTTCTTCTCTCTCTCTCCTCTTATTTCCTTTGAGCTGGACAAGGGGAAGGTGGTAGACTTGGGAAACTGTGTTCCTTTCTTCTTCCAGGGTCCTCATGAAGTTGGAGAGACCAGTCAGAATTTGGGGGCAGCCCAGGTGACCCAGTGTAGGGCTTCTCTAACCTTGTTACCCAACTGAATGCCATGGTGACTCTTGAGTCTCTCCTGGGCCCTCTAACTGGAGTCACTGGGTACGAGTATATAGATTTAGTACATATCCTACGAGCCACCTAATGGTCATCCCAGAACTGATTAAGAGACTCCAGTTTGGAAACGAGTTTAAAATGGGTAGGACACAAATTTTCAACTAAGAAAAAAAGTCTCAGCTCTAGCTCATGTACTTCAAGGTGACTTTGGACAAATTACTTAACCTCTCTGGGACTCGGTTATCCCATATGAAGAATTAGGGTAAGGCTAAAGCACAGTATGTATACATAATGATGTGCACACAATGGTTGCATAATACATATACAATTTACATATCTATATAATATCTACTTTTGTACATGTTCAACAAATGGCAGCAGTTGGTTTATAGAAGATCCTAGGTCTTCAGTTTAGTACTCCATGGCTCCCCTTACTTCTGGTCCCAGGGTCTCTCCTTCAGGGTCAGAGCCCTGTTTCTTACTGTCCTCTCTGGACAATGGGGGCCCAGCTCCCTAATTGTGTCTGCTGTCAGTAAAATCATAAATCTATAGGGAAAATATACTTCTGACCTTGAAAGCAGAATCTTTATGACTGGTCTGAGAGGTGCACACAATGTCCTATTCTGTTCTGTAAGCACTTACACTACTGTATACAAACAGGACCCTGAAGAGCATGGCTGGATTCCACCCCAGCTCAGTTCCAAGCAAGGAGGAGCCCCGCAGGGATTTTATTCATTTGGAACTTAGGCAAACAGAAAAGAGAGCTAGGGGGAGGAGAAGAGAGTTCTTTGGTCCCAGCAGGAGAATTACTACAGCAGTCTTCATGCCCTCTGGGCAACCTGTGTCTACTGTCCCCTCTCTCCCCTTTCCCTCCCAGCCCTTCAGTGTGTGAACTATAAAAGGAGCCACTGTTGTCCAGGATTCATTCCTTCTCAACTCATCACAATTTGCCTCCAGCAAGCATTAGGTCACTGATGACCTCATAATCACAAATTCAATGGCTTTACCGTGATTTCATGAATATATATTTGTTTCCCAATCCTTGCAAAGAACGGCACATTTTTTTTCTAAATTAATTTAACAAACACTTATATAAGGCCTACAACCTCTCAAGCACTGTTCTGAGTGTTTTTCAAATATTAATATACTTAATCTACATCACAGCCCTATGAGATAGTCCGACTTTACAGAGGACAGCAAGGTTCAGAGAGATTAAGTAGAGATTAAGTAACTTACCCAAGGTTACCTAGGTAATAAAGTAGCAGGATTGGAATTCAACCCTGGATATTAAATGATGTTATATTGCCTCTCAGAACAAAGCTAACTCTGAACCGCCACTTGACCAGGCTACAGAGACTAGCAAACTATAACATTACTGGGTTCTTTCTCCTCCTCCATTGGATCATAAAAGAATTCCTGAGCTTAAGTGTCTAAGAAAACAGAAAGAAGGCTGATTTGGGGTTCCATGGTGGTCACTGTCATTATATTTGCTCCCTCTGCTACACGATGTCATCGTCAACACCATCTTCCTCTTATGTCAAGAGGTCAAGCACTCCCAAGTCTTCCAAGGTGCCCTTCACAACTCTCTTCTCTACTGAACACAAGGAAGCCCTCTGTGGGCAGCAAGGCTACAACATTGGATGTAGAGTCTACATGGGCTCCAGAAGCAAGTCCCTTTCTGGTGCTGTGTATGAGCTACGATCATGTCACTGATACACAGAATCTTATCCACTTCTGTCCCCTCTATCACAAAGAATCCAGGTTACCCAAGTCGAGTTGTCAATTTGTCCCTATTTACCCATGACCTTCCTGGCTTTACCAAAGAAGGTCCCACATTTCAGAAAACCCCTCTGTTTTGGGAAAACTAGACCAGTTGGCCTTCCAAATCCCAAGAGCAGATCCTTTAATATTCTTTGACAGATGCACGTAAAGATGTGAATTACATATAATTACTTTTTGGTTGTTAGAGTATGTTCCTTTGAATGTCACACCATGTAAAGACAGCCAAACGTGGGCAAGAGATTTATTTGGGTTTCGGTAGCCCTCTATCACTCTTTATAAATTGCTCCTCTACTTTCATTCCTGTCCATGTATTCTCCAAAATCCAGATCATTTCCCACTTCCCATTCAATCTTTCCCTCAGCACTCAAATTGTTTCCCCTCTGAACTCTTTGGAAAAGTAATATCCTTGCACGTCATTTGTCATTGACTCTTACGGTCATATGCTATCACTTCGACTGAAAAGAATAAGCTAACATTTATATCTTTTATTGCTATTTAATTTTTTTTTTTTTAATAAAGATTTTATTTATTTGACAGAGAGAAACACAGCCAGAGAGGGAACACAAGCAGGGGGAGTGAGAGAGGGAGAAGCAGGCTTCCTGCCGAGCAGGGAGCCCGATGTGGGACTCGATCCCGGGTCTCCGGGATCATGCCCTGAGCCGAAGGCAGTCGCTTAACCAACTGAGCCACCCAGGCGTCCCTATTGCTATTTAATTTTTACCCTGTTTCCATCTCAAATTGTAGGGGGAAAAATTCCTTGACAAGAAGAACTGTTATACTTCTATCTACCTTTAAAATTGTCCAGATCCCAATTTGTGGGGAAAGAGATCATCCCCCCACCACCACTACCAAGCAATTCTCTGAATACCAGCTGGGTGTTCTACAATCTACCTCAATTCTGACATGATCTACCCGGAGAGAGCGGCAGATCTCACAGGTGAAAGGCTCAGTCCTACAAGACTAGCCCTGCCCCTTCAGATGCCGGTTGCAAGTTCAGACTCTTACCTATGCTTCTGACCAACCAGATACAAACTAGAGCTTCCAGTGACCCCTCCAACTCAAAATGCCGTTCCAGGTCCAGACTGTTGCCTGTACTTCTGCCCTAGCGGCTGTAAACAAGAGATTCCAACCATCCCCTCCTGGATTTGATACATTTGCTAGAATGGATTATAGAGCTCAGCAAACCTCTTTTAGTCACTCAATTACCAGTTTATTATACAAAGATATAATTTAGGAACAGCCTAAATTCCTGGGATGGAATGGTGCATGAAGCAAGGTAAGGGGAAAGGGTACAGAGCTTCTATGATCTCCCCAGGGGTTGTAGTCTCTCCAAACCTCCATGTGGTCACCAACCCACGAGCTCTCAGAATCCCACCTTTTTGGGTGGGACACATAGACGTAATTGATTAAACCATTGGTCATTGGTGATTGATTCAATCTCCAACCCCATTTCCCCTCCCTGGAAGTCAGGGGTTGAGACTAAAAATTCCAAGCCTCTCATCACTTGGTTCGTTCCATTGGTAACCAGCCCCCACTAGCGTCCTTCTTAATGTAACAAGAGATACCTTTATTGTTCTCATCACTTAGGAAATTCCAAGGGCTTTAAGGAGCTCTCTGTCAGAAATGAGACCAAGACCCATTTATATTTATACTTTCTTATTATATTTTTCTTATTATAAATCACAGTATCACAACCTCCAAGCCAGATATAGAGTCTCACACATAGTAATTACCGAGTCACACTTTGTTTGCTTGCCCTTGTTTCATTTGGCATAATTATCTATGCTTCTCTGTAAGGAAGCAGCTCTAAGACGGTTTGGTGCTAAAGCAAAAAATCCTTGGAGTATAATCTGCAAATGCAGATTCCAACCCATATCCCATCTGATAACTGCTGTTGTGATAGAGCAGCCTTGGGGTCTTAGTCCAATGTATCTGCATTCTCATCCAAGTCACTACTGACCAGCCTTCGAACTGTGCCTTGGAGTCTACTCATTTCTCCAAGCTTCCGTTTCCTCATCTGAAAGATAATCACACAAACCCTCGTAATACGGCTGTGAGGATTAATATTATAACATGGGGACAGTTATGACAGTACTGGCACTATTTTAAGAGATCAACAAGTACCACCTACATATCCATATAAACCATGGACAGATTTCTCTTTCATATGAGACAGAATCTAGTTTCCATATTATTTATACACTAAATGAGATTTAAATTTCCCCCTCCCGGAATCATCAAGGCCTAGGTGGGCTCCACAGATCTTACTAAAACACCTCGTCAAAGAGAAACGTATTAGAATAACAAGACATGCACTTTTCTCCGTGGCCCTTTTCAGCAGCTGCCCTCTGAGACCACGAACTCTAAAGAAAAAAAACTAAAATAGAGTCAAACCACATGGCCAGTGGGAATCACTGAATAGAAAGAATCTGTATTTCAAACGTGGAATAATTACAGACGTAGAGGAGAGGGCTCAGTTCTTAGGAGGCTGGTTCTGTAAAGAACAAAAATTTCAAAAGAACAGTCTAACACAGGGCAGCCTCGGAGTTCAACCAATGAGAGACAAAGAAACAAGGGAATAAAGAGAAGGAGGAGGAAGATGATTGGGATGAGAATCAGACATTACCTCGAGTAAAGGTTTCCCCCTTGATGTGCTAAGTGTGGCATCTCTAAATAACACCGAGCCCCATGACAGGTGTGTTTGTATGTTACACTGTGTGGGATACACACTTTGTGCCCACATTCCCTGTTATTACATTTCCCTTACTCATTCTATCACAGAGACTTTTCTCAGTTAATCTTTTTGTTGTTAAAAAGCCCTTAGTTTAAGTAATTTCTTTCTGAATAACACTGTGCATGTTTCTGTTATTGACTCTTTTACCCTCTTATATTCACATCTATCTTCTCTGTTCAAACTGGGAAAATCCAGAAGGCAGTTTCATTTATCTCTGGGTCCCCAAACTCAGCATATACCTTGGCACATAGTAGGTCGTTAACATTGTTGCGTTGGATTTACTTGAGTTGAAAAAGATGTCCGAACACTACAGTGGCTTTTCCAGCACCTGGCGTGGACAGACAGGGGGTGCTCTCATATATAAATGGGGACCTGAACAGTCATTCCTTTCAAAAGTGTCATAAAAAGACAAAAGAGAGATCAGCCAAGTTCACCAGTGATGTAAGTCCTCCATGCAATTCCGTGTGATTCAGGCCTTTGAGAACCTCTTGGGGTGAAAAAAGTGACCAGGTGACCTTCAGTGGCTGTCAGTTTTCAGCAGGTAGCCTCCCTTGGGTTAATATCCTGGATGTTGTACTTTTATCCATTACTGGAAAAGTCCCAGAGCTGAAATTCCTCTGGATCCCAGAGAAAATCTTTGCTGCTTACAAGATTTGTAAACCCGGGCAAGTTATTTAATGCTTTTGCCAAAAGGGGATCATCCTCTTATGTTACTCACAGATCTAGGATGCAGAATCAGACAATAGAAAGAATGTGATTTAGCAAAGAGCCTGATGCATAGTAAGTATTCAATGAATTCAAGAATTGCTAGCGGAGAGAAGAGGAGGAAGGGTTAACTGAGACAGCTCTGTCTGTGTCAGCCCGCTTATGCCCTGGCACATAGTAGGTCCCATAAATGTGCTTTCCCTCCCGTCCAGTGTGGGTGCTCGATGAAGATGTGTTGAAGTGCTGAGTTGTCATCCCTCAATCAATCAATAACTGAATTGATGAATATTTGACTTGAAATTAAGCAGTGCTGGTTCGGTTTTCTGAGTAAGCAAGTCTAGTCTCCTTTTTTTTTCTTTCCTTTAGTTCTTCAATGACCTTTAGACTTTACAGTGTGAAGCCTCAAGACCCCCCCCCTCAATGTTCCCTCGACAAGCTTCTTTTGACACTTTGGGTTATAAATTCAATCAGTGACACTGATATCTGTCATTGCCAGGTGGTTGGGATTTTCTCTGACAGTATCAGCTCTTCCCCAATTCCAGAGGTGACCCTCCAGTGACACAAGTCCTCCACTTTCCATTCTGTGCTCCGTGCAAATGCTATTCAGCCCATTACACCTGCTGAAAAACCACTTCCTTTTGAAATAATTCAGACTTACAGAGAAGTTACAAAATTCGTGCAAAGAGTTGATGTATACGCTTCACTCTGATTCCCCAAACTTTAATTCTTTATTACATTGGCTTGATCATCTTTTCTGTATCTTTCTATACATATGCCTGTTCTGAAGCATTTTAGAATGATTTGCAGGCATGTGGCCCCTTTGCAGCTACTCACTTTTGTGTGTTCTTCATAAAAGCAAGGACATCCTTTTATAGAACCACAGTATAGTTCCCAAAGCCAGAAAATGAACATTAATGGAGTTATCTAATTGACAGACCTTATTCAAATTTTACCACTAGAGTTGCCTCCCTAGAATTTTTGGTGCAAAATAAAAAAAAAAGTACTGATCCAAAATCCAATCTGTGGCCCCATCTGGTATTCAACAATTTTTATCACTCCCCTTTGCCCTCAAACAGTTCCTCAATCTTTGCCTTTCATGACCTTCACATTTTTGAAGAGCTCAGGACTGTTCTTTCTGAGATAGTCCCTCAATTTAGGTTTGTCTAATGTTTCTTTCTGATTTGGTTCAAACTGTTCGTTCTTGGTAAAATCACACCACACTGATGCCGTGTTCTCAGTGCATTGTTTCAGGAGGCAACCGGGATGTCTTTGTCCCCACATGGGTGATGTTCATTTGGGACCCTTGGTTAAGGTGGTGTCCATCAGTACCACTGATGAGGCTCTAACAGGACCACTGTAAGGCATTATTTTTCTTTTCAATTGTGTAAGAGCCTTGTGGAGAGGTACTTGGAGACTAAGTAGGTATCCTTTTCCTCATACAAATTCAGCTCATTAAATTTAGCATTCATTGATACCTCTTGCCCCAAATATTATCACTGAGTGGTTGCCAAATGGTAATCTTCAAATTGGATCATTCTCTCTTCACTTATTAGTTGGAATTCGACTGTAGAGAACTATCCCTTCTCTTTTATTTATGTACCTATACTTGTATACATGTGGATAGATTGTATCTGTGTGTATAGGGGGTATTAGTTTCCTATTGCTGCTGTAACAAATGACCACACACTTGGTGACTTAAAACAATAAATGCCTCTTTTCCTAAAGTTCTGGGGGCCAAGTTCAAAATAACTTTTGTAGGGATAAAGTCTAGGTGTCAGTAGGCCAATGTTACCTTTTTTTTTTAAGATTTATTTATTTATTTGAGAGACAGAAAGAGAGCAGTGGGGGGGAGGGGCAGAGAGAGAGGGAGAGTCCCAAGCAGACTCTATACTGAGTGTTGACCTTGACATACGACCCTGAGATCATAACCTGAGCTGAGGTCAAGAGTCAGATGCTCAACCAACTGCACCACCCAGGCACCCCAGGTCTGTGTTCCTTTTAAAGGCTCCAGGGGAGGGGTGCCTGGGTGGCTCAGTCATTAAGCATCTGCCTTCAGCTCAGGTCATGATCCTGGAGTCCCAGGATCAGGCCTTGCATCAGGCTCCGTACTTGGCGGGAAGCCTGCTTCTCCCTCTTTCACTCCCCTGCTTATGTTCCCTCTCTAGCAATGTTTCTCTCTGTCAAATAAATAAAATCTTTTAAATAAAAATTAAAGGCTCTGGGGCACCTGGGTGGCTCAGTTGGTTAAGCAACTGCCTTCGGCTCAGGTCATGATCCTGGAGACCCAGGATCGAGCCCCACAACAGGCTCTCTGCTCAGCGGGAAGCCTGCTTCTCCCTCTCTCACTCCCCCTGCTTGTGTTCCCTCTCTTGTTGTGTTTCTCTCTGTCAAAAAAATAAATAAAATCTTAAAAAAAAAAAAATTAAAGTCTCTAGGGGAGATTCCACTCCTGACTTTTCCGGGTCCCAGTGTTTGTCCACATTCCTTGGCACATGAGACCTTTCCAGCAATCATACCACTCCCAACTCTGCTTCCATTATTACACCTCCTTCCCTGACCCCTCTACCTCTCTCTTGGATTTATAAGGACTCTGTGGTTATACTGGGTCTACCAGGATAATCCAGAAGAATCCCTCCAGCTCAAACTGCTTAACTTAGTCACACGGGCTCTTTTGTTGCATAACATATTAAGGTAACATATTCACAGGTTCTGGGAGTGAGGCTGTGGACGTTTTTGAGGACCATTATTCTGTCTACCGCAATCAGGATGGATTCGTGAATTCTCATATTACTGTATGGGCTATAATCCGTTACATTACTGATTTTGACTCTCAACTTGTCCAAATTGTGGTCATTGAGAGCCGCTTTAATCCTGGCCCTGCATCTTTTGACCCATCCCCACTATTCTTTGAGTCCTTTCATGTTTCTGGCACAGAAGGTTCTAAGTTGAACTTGTGTTTTCCTTGTCCCAGTCCTGCCTGATCAACCATTTCCTGAAAGGCTCTGCTTTCTTTAATTGGAAGGTAATATTTTGAAGCTAATATCCAATCATCTGGTATGTTCCCTGCTGCAAGTCCTCTCGTTGGGTCCACACTCACATATCCATCATCTATCTATATCTAGGCGTATCGATATATGTTAAAATATATCATGCTGATACCTCCAATTCCAATCCAAACCACAGGGTTTATTCCAGTCTTCATTTTGCACATGTGTGACTCTCTTCTCTGACACTAAGAACTCTAGCTCTCCTTTCCACAAAATATTTTACATATTTGCTCAATCCTAACTATACTTCGTTTTAAAGTTTGCTAGCCCATATCCCTGTGTAAACAAACCTACTAAATACAGTTTGGTATTTGTTTATGGTTCTTTCTGTCTGTAGCCTGAGAGTATACGGTCAAGATATGGTATTCAAAGGTTACTTAGGTTAATTGCCCCCTCTGCGTTTAGCACAGTTATGGCTCCAAGCTTCCTTCCTTTCTTTATTTCTTTCCTTCTTCCTTTCTTTTTTAATCTTGTTTCCCTCAGCAAGAATGGCAACTTCACTTCAGCAAGCAAATGTTGATCAAAAACTATAAATCAACTGGGAGCCCTTCCTATTGAAGGAGTCAGTCCATTTGATAGCTCTCTTACAGCAATTTCTATTTTATCCTAAATTGTTTTCTTTTCTCCGGGTCTTTCCAATCAGAAGAAATGTAATGTTAGGATAGAGGGGTGACCTCTCCCCATTTTCATTTTCCATACAGCTTCCAGATAAAGTATATAAATCTTTGTGGAATCAACGAAAACAGCTAGAGAAAGTGGAACAGATGATTAAAGGGATGAGAAAAAAAAAAGAAGCTGAGAAAATGTAATCATGTCCCTTACAATCTTACCATTTTCGATTCTTCCTGATCCTAGTAATATTTGACTTATTGGCTGTAATGTCTAGGGTTCTTAGTTGAAGTTCACAACATCTATTGAGCATAAGGAGGGGGCCATTATTGGTTCCATTCTTACAAAGGAGAAATTTGAGGTTCAAACAGATTAAATAACTGGCCTAAGCATCCTGATTAACACACTGTCAGTTCCAGAACAGGAATCTCCTTGTAATTTTTTAATGAAAACAATCCTGTCACAAATGCACCTGCTTATTGGGACAAATCAAATCATTCCAAAATGCACAAAGAAAAGCTAATAGTCTTCCCTTCCCTTGTCTGCATGTCACTGATGTGAACCACGTGGCCCATGTCCTTCTACAGTTGCATGTTTCAGAACTGTGGAATCTTGATATCTTCATGAATGCCAGGATTCTAAGAGTGTAAGATGCTGATCAATATGACCTGAGGGAACTGAAGCCAAAGACTCACTTTGTGATGCCAGTCTAACTCTCTGACATGCTAGCCACCTCCTGGGTCTAATAGAGGTGGATTTCCAAATTATGTTTGCTGCAGAGAGAGGAGGTTCTACATGGGGAGCCTACATGGTTCTTGGGGTACATTCAAATGACTTCTCTCTTACCTCTGAGGCTATAAGATGGGAGAAATGACCCAGTGGTCCTCCAGAGTTTCATTAGCTAGACAAGCCCATAATATATCACATAATTCCTCACCCTTTTCAAGAAAATTCTGCATTCTCAATCTGTCCCCATGCTGGGGAGGCCATGAGTGGTTGAGCAGGGGAAGGCAAAGAGAAAGAGGAAACAAAAAACTTTCTCTTCCTCTTGGGGAGGAGAATACAGTTAACACCTTGAGTCTTCGCTAGCCATTTTTCCTTAAGGGTCTCAATTTTGTTTTCTGCCACATGCCTGCACTAGCGGCCAGGACCCACTTGGAAAACTGGTGATGTCCACATCTGGCCCAAGGTAACTCCACCAAGTAGCTAGGCCAGGGTGTCCGGTCTCCAGGAAAGGTCTGGGCTCTTTCTCGATCTGTCTCACCTTCTTACTTCCTGAATTTAAAAGCATGAACCAAGAACCACATCTGCAGAGACTGGAACATCTGTAATTCAAAACAGAAGATAAAAAGAGGAATTGCTCAAGGAAACTTTCAATAATCCATACAGTGGCTAACAAATTCCTGCCCCCGATTTCCCCTTAGTGAGAATTTCCCAAGAATCAAGGAATTCACAAGAGTGGGGTTCTAGCACATTCTCTGCCATGATTCCCAGCTGTGTGTCTTTAGACACGTTCACTCCAATCTCTCTGAGTCTCACACAAAGGAAATTGTTTTGACTAGAAGGGTCTCTATAGCTTTCCTAGCCCATGCATGCAGGATTTCAAATTGAAACTCAACCACTATTTAGACCTCACACAGCCTTGGGGGACCTCTCCCAACATGCCTTAGCTGAAACTCAAGTCCTGGGCTGAGCCCCCAATTTCTTAATCATTAATAATGGGGCTGCTCTTCACTAAGGGCCAGAAAACCTCTGACCAACCTGCCTTTGCTCATGTGACGTCAGGCAACCTATCCTCCCCGTCTCATTAGAATAGGCAAGATTCACAAGTTTAGCAAAATTATAGAGCCTGGTGAATAAATTTTCATTCACTGTGGAGGCTTGAGATTTTATAAGTGAAACTCAGGACAGATTTTTAAGCCAGCCTAACTACCTCCCAGAAGTCACATAGGTTCTAAAATTAATCACATTCTTTTTTTTTTTTTTTTTCCCTACTCCTCTTGTGTACCATTACTCACCTTGGCAAAATGGTCAAAGGTTCAGTTCAGCAGGTTCCCATCCTGGGGGTCTCTAGACCTGTAGGGATCCACGAAGGGAGTACTGGAGGACTGAGCTGTTTTCAGTATTTCCCAAAGCCTGACAGAAATTGTGTATTATTCAAGATAAGACTGCAGCTAACTGAAATGATCAAGTTGCTAAGATTGTAGGCAAGCTCCTACCAGTTCAATGAGTAGCTTAGCTATCAGGTGTTGATCTCAAATCAAAATTTGGAAGGCATGTGTGCCTTCAATGAGTAAGAAAGAGAAACACCATTAGTCATACATTCAGGTTGCTCATTAGACATCTTAAGGCATGGGATCTATATAGGGAAAATAACAAAAAGGGCCCTGATGAGAAAGAACTTGCGATCCCGTGAACTCAACCCAAAAACTACCTTCGTTTTTTTACTATCTGAGCTTTGCCCAAGGAAGTGCCTCAGTGAAGTTGTCAACTTCTGTGGTCCTTTTGTCTTGGGATATAAGGATCTACTATGGAGAAAAGTCAGGCATCTGCCTGGCTAAGCATTTGCCAAATTAGGGAAACTTTAGAGAGGGAGCTACAGAAATCAGAATTAGAGGAGGAAGAAGTGCCGAATCCCTAGAATTTGCTGACATGCCAGGGTTGGCATGCATGTTTCTGGGTGTGTGTGTGTGTGTGTGTGTGTGTGTGTGTGTGTGTGGTGTGAGTAGGTTGGGGAAAAACCAGATGTGGTTTGTTTTTGTTTTTATTTTAATTTTAATTTAAGTTAGTTGACATAGAGTGTATTGGTTCAGGAGTAGAATTTAGTGGTTCATCACTTACATACAGTAACACCCCGGGCTCATCCAACAAGTGTCCCCTTTAATAGCTGTCACCCCTTTAGCCCTTCCCACCTCGCCTTGTTCTCTGTATTTAATAGTCTCTGATGGTTTGCCAAAACTAGGTGTGTTTTCTGTGATGGGTGGATGGCTGTAGATTGCAGAGTGGACGTGAGTATATAGTGTCTCTGAGCAGTTGGTAGAGAGGTGTCCGTGGAGTGACACGCAGGTCGTGTGTAGTAGGCAGGGGTTGGATGCAGATTGTGTGGGGATGTGAGAGTGGCCAGGTGGGGATGTGTCTGCCTGTGCATACTTGTGTGCGGGTGTGCAGGGAAGAAAGTGGAGCCCTAGAGCCTCCTGATATCAACATTCGGGAGAAACTCTCCCCAGGCATCTGCTGAGTGTAACAGACAGATAATAGACAGAGTCAATGATTTCATAGATTCTAAATCAACAGAGGGTTAAATCAAGTTCATCTGAAAGAAAACAACCTATGCAGAGAGGGCCTGGTGCTGCAGAATCTGGCCGGGGGCCTGCTGGTCTTATCTTCCTGACCCAGACACTGAGCTTGAGTGTGTCCCTTGTGGGTTCTGCCCCCCTGTCCCTGAGGGGGACAGGGGTGTACTGGGGGGGATTGGCGAGAGGAAGAAATGAATGGTGCTCCAGACGGTGGACTGCAATGATTGTGAGCAAACACATGGGGGGCCTGGGAATCCTTTTCTTGGGGATGAGAGGAGAAAATACAGCCAAGAGATGCTTTCTTGATTAGAGACTGTCACAGGGACAATTGCCTGGTATTTTCCAAGCTACCTGGGGTGGAATCCAGAGCACCTGCGTTGATGAAATGCAGGAAGAACATGGCTTCTTCTTTGCCCTGACAGATCCACTGTGCTGCTCCCAGTGTAGACGACCCCAATGCCCCATCTGCTCTCAGCCTTCTCTGTCCTCCTGACCCACATTTGGGAGACTCTCGGGAAGAGAGGGTTCCTTATCCCAGGAGCTGTGGGTTCACAACAGGGCTCCCATTCTCCTCCCAGGAAAGGGTGGTGTGTTCTGTGGATGGTTTCGATTTTCCCCGCTGTGGGACCTGTCCCGCAACATAAAGGAGACTTCTTTGGTGTCTTTTGCTCCCATCAGGGATTTCTCAGTGTCCATTTAGAGGCTTCAAAAGGCTGAAGCCTCCTAGTAGGAGGGATGGGGCGTGGACGGGAAAATATTATTATTGATTGCTTCGAAAAGTCTCTTCCAACAATGTACCTCGTAACTGGTAATGACAGGGAAAGATGTAAGATTTCTGTCAAATTTGGAAAAAAACCTTCTAGCTCATTCATTTATACCTAAATCGCAAGGTTTCAGAGAATTTCAAGTTTTCTCCTGCTGTGATAAATCTGAAAAACTCTTTGAATTGCCAACATTCCTTAGCCAGTTTCATGCAAATATCCTTGTTGTAGTGGGAAATTGTAAGTTTGTGATTTTGTTGATATTGACTTACTGAGTCAAACCAGCAATAAATGTAAATACTTTCCAGCATGTGCCTATGACTCATTATTCTTATTACTTAGATTATCGAACAGTCCATGAACTTGTTTGTAACTTCTATTTAAAACATATCTGTTTTGATAGAATTATGACTTTCTATATAATTTGGCCAATTTTTGCTATACTTTGCTTATCAGTTCCTGCACAATTCTGTTAATTTTGTAGCTCAACTTTATTGCTTTGGTTTCCTGCTTCATTTTTTTCCTCTGACTTCTTTACTCCTTAATAAATAAAGATGACAAAAGAAGTTTACCTTTTATACCCACCCAAATCAGAAGTCTATAATTTCTCACTATTTTATTGAAATGTTCCAAAATGTCTTTGCAAATTGCAGCTTGAAGAGTGTAGTCAAGCTTTATCAACTTTACAAATACATTTTGCATCTCATTTGCTTTCTGATTTCTCTCTCCAAAATGAATTTTAGAGCCCTGGAAATATCACTGCAACTACACTGCTAAGCTTGGGCGCTGGGTTTGGGGTTCCAACGGAAGGAATGTTGAGGTTGGGATAGATGTATGGGGTTCACTTTGCATACCGTTTGGTTATTGCAAAGCCAATTCTGGTATGATGAAAACCTCCCAGGAAAGGCACAGTGTCCCTGACACCATCAAGAATCTGCCCTGATCCAATACCACTAGATACAAGTTGAAATGTTATGGAGGGAAAGGCAGAGCAGAAAGAGATAGCAACCAGGCTCCTCCTGGGTCCTTGGGAGGAATAAGGAAATGAGGGTCCTGAGGCTAAAGCTTCACTGGCTGCAAGATAAACACACTCTGCTGGCAGGGAGGGCATATTTGCTCTCATTGTTCATTTTCAAAGTTGCGTTGACTCTACAATATTCCCTTTTCTCTGCATTGGAGAGTCAGCCTGTCAAGCCTGTCAAACTCCGGTTAGGTTTTATGAGGATTGCATTTCAATTACAGATAAACTTGAATCCGGTTCTCCTCCTTCCAGTACTAAATATTTCTGCAGGAATGAGCCCCATCTGTCCATTCCTCCAGGCCTGTTTTATGTCCTTCAGTGAAGTGTTGCATTTCTTACAATGTATCCTTTGTAATTCCTTGTCTTCAAAACCACCTGTTTTCCTTTGTTGATCTTGAATTGCATTAGTAAACGCTCTTATTAGTTCTAATATTTGTCAGGAGCCTCAGTAGAAGATTATGTTGTCTGTAGCAAAAAGGATAATTTTGTCTCTGCTTTTCTGATATTTATAACGTTTTAAATTTTTCCCGTTTTGCTTCCTTAAATAGAGCTCCAAAGACAGGGGTGCTTTCAGCCAGTATCTTTATCATGAAAAGGACATTGCTCTTCAATCCTGGTTTTCTAAGAGGTTTTTTTTTTTTTTTTTTTTTTTGATGATTAGGAATTTTTTGTTTGCTCCGTATGAATATGGAATTACAACAAATTCTTTTATGTGAATGGTTTAATAGTTATCTAGCTGTGTTCAACGGAAAAGGCAAGTCTAGGGTCTCCTTACCACTCCTCCTTCTTAACTCACCTTCTTTAGGTGAATTGGGATAAGCAGGTAATTTTCTTTTTGTCTATTAGTGTACTGATTTCTATTAATAACGTTCTAATATTTCTTTATCTTTTCATTCCTTTCTCCACTTGTAATTTTTAATTCATCAGTAACTTTGCCCTCCTTTCCCCCGGCCCCCCAAAAAAATCCTTTTTCTCTTTTAGAGAGAGCGTGGAGTGGAGCAGGAGGAGCGGGGGAGAGAGATCTTAATCAGGCTCCAGGCCCAGCATTTATTAACATTTGATCTTTCTTATTAACTAATAAATGCACTTAAAGCTACAGAGTCTTCTCTGACGCTTACTTAGCCACGTGTTCTCTGCACAGTACCCCTGTTGTGGTTCATTTCTAGCCTTGACAAAGCAATAGCCCCTAAACAAGATACAAACAAGGCAAGCCGTCAAAGGAACGACTGGTAAATTTGACTATATCCTTATTAAAGTAGTCTAAGTGTTAGAACTAAATGTTCTCAAGTTAAAAGAAAAAACAGACTTGAAAAAAATATTTTCTTCCCATGGAAAAATAACTTAACATCTATAATTTAGTAATGGTTTCTAGAAATCAATAAAAAATAATCCAATATGATACTGGGCAAAGGATACACACAGGAATTCATCAAAGAGGAATAAAATAAGTGGCCAGTAAATATAAGAGAAGAATGTTAATGTCCCAAGTAATCAGTTAAATGAAAATGAAAACAAAGGCATGAAACACTCTCACCCAATAGCTGGGCAAAGAGAGAATCCAGATTAGATTATAAGAGAGGTAAAGCTCCAAAGACCACGTATAAAGAAAACTCAACAGCCATTCACAGAAACTCTCGGCAGGGTGCCTGGGTAGTTCAGTCCTTAAACATCTGCCTTTGGCTCAGGTCATGATCCCAGGGTCTTGGGATGGAATCCTGCATCAGGCTCCCTGCTCAGTGGGGAGTCAGCTTCTCCTCTCTCCCTCTGCCTGCTGCTCCCCTTGCTTGTGTTCTCTCTCTCTCTCTCTGTCACATACATAAATAAAATCTTTCAAAAAAACAGCAAAATAAAACCACAATTAGGTAGCTCTACTTGCTAGAATGATGACATTTAAAATGACTGACAGCACCACGTATTGGCAAGATTAGGGAATGAGTGGAGTTCTCATACAATTAGTGGGAATGTAAAATGGTACAACCACTTTGGAAAAAGGTCTGTTTCCTATAAGCATATGCCCAGTAATTCCATTACTACGTATTGACACATGAAATATAACAGTGTTTTACTTAGTAAGACTTGTAGGATAATACTCATGGCCTCTTTATTTATAATACCCCTAAGCTGAAAGCAGCCCGGGTGTTCATCAGCAGGAGGATGAACACAGACATGGGGCAGATTCATACAATGGAATAATGCTTACAGACCCCCAAGATTTTGTGGATGAATCTCAAAGACCTTATTCTGAATAACAGAAGTCTTTCACAAACGAATGCATACTGTAAGATCCCATTTATATGAAACCCAAGAAGAGGCCAAATTAATCTGTTATAGACAATAAGCCTCTGGAGGGTAGGGGCAAGGGAACTTTCCAGGTTGATGGTTAAGTTCAGTGACGTATAGGAATTTGGGAAAATCATTTACCCAAACTCACATATATTCCAGAATCACATATTTCATTATGTACAAACTTTATTGCAAAGAAAAAAATTCCTGTAAACAAATATTGAACTATAGTTAGGACAGAATGCTGAAATATTTAGGGGGGCGAACCCTGATATTGCACTTTCCTCTGAAGTGCACCAAAGATGAGATAAATTAATGGACGAGGAGGATTGATATCTGACAAAGGAAATAAAGTAAAAATGTTCATGGTAGAAGCTGGGTGGTAGGTCTATAAAATCCTTTAAGCTTTTTTATTGTTTGAGAATGTTTTATAAGAAAATGCTGAAAGAAACAATGAAAAGGAGATTCCATAAACTCCTAAGCGGGATCCCATAGGAGCGCTAGCAGCAGCCGCCCCAGCGGGGCACCCCAGCAAAGAAAGGAGCTGGGCTCAGCTGCCTTCCCAAGATGCTATCAATTCAGACAAAAGAGGCTCTTCTTTTCCATGGCCCTTTTCTTTTGTAAAATGAGTTAGAATACAGTAGTTTCCTCTGATGTTTAAGCACTCATTTATGCCTTCAAAATCATTAGAGGGATGGTTCAGAAAAGCTGAAAAACAAACGCACTTGGAATTTGGCAAATGCCTCTGTGTGGACTGTAAGGGAGAAGCCAGGAACCTGAGACGTTTCGTGCTTCGACAGAACTAGTCAATTAGAGTTTTCAGAAGGAATAACCTGTAGATGTTAATATATATATATATTGAAAGTGGCACCGTCCATGTGCAGCCCAACCACACCTGTGTTCCTCTAGAGTCTTTCACAGTAAGACATCAGCTTTTGAGCAGCCTTCACGCAAATTTTCTCGTTTCAAAAACCATCAGTGGCTACAGCGATCGTAAGATTAGGGACCCTTTATTGAGGGTCTACTTTTGTATTGCACGCTCTGCCTACCATAACTCCCAGCATCAAAGCACACCCTGAATGTTGGCTTCTCCAACGAGGAAATTCAAACTCAGAGCCGGGCGGCAACTCATCTTACCCAGCCGGTAAGCAGTGGGATCAGTCGCTGAGTCATGTCTGCCTGGGTCCAAAATCCATGTTCTTCCCATTTTACCCCTTCCCTGTATTCTGTCACTATCCTGTGCCCACACCTCGTCTCTGTCCACTGAAGCTGGGAGACTCAGGCTGTGTCAGTGTTTAAAGCAGGTCCATCACCAACGAATTCACAGTCAGAGGATTGAAGGTCACTTGAGGCCCTCAACAGGCCAGGCTTGTGCCCAGGAAGCCAACCCTGGGGCCATAGGGCAGAATGAGGCCTCTGACTCCTACAAAATGCAAGACACATCTTCTACCTTGAAGGTTAAGCTGAGAGCTGAAGCGGGAGATCTTGGGGACACTGTGTATATTCCAGGAGGTTTTTTATCAGTGAAGTGAACCCAATCTATGAAGCATTCCCTTCTCGAACTGCTCCCAGTTCCATAGTTTGCATGCATAGTGAGATGTAGGTCAAGGTCATGATCATCTGTCCACAGGGCTGGCTATTACCCCCAAGCCAGTGGGTCATTAATTCAGGGAATCCCCAAGGCACATCACTTCACTTAACCTGTCTTAACCAACTCAGATTTCGCTGGATTTCTTCCCGTTATTAAGACTCTATGAGATTAGCTGTTTTCAGATTCACTTTGCAATAATAGTTTATAGAAATCAATTCCTCTCAATTATTTCAGCAAATTCCTAGAAACATGCTATTTGAATAAGCTTCATCTAGCACGGTATTGGGAACAAAGATGGTGGCATGCACCGTATCCAGTGGAATGAATCCAGTTCCAAATTCAGGTCTTCAAGGTGAGTATTGTCCACATTTTACTGTAAGGTAATTAAAACTCAGAGAATTTAACTTATCTAACTAATATGTGGCAGAATCCAGATTCAGACCTGGGTGTTGTTCTAAGTCCAACGCTGTAATATACCATAAATCTTTGCTTTTGGAGCTGCAGAATTTGAAAGCCTTATTGAAAAGGTTGACTTTTCATGACCTACATAAGGCAAGTGATTGTGGAGGGCCAATACAATATGGTGGTGGTCCCTAACTGGAGGGAGATGCCGCTTCCCAGGGGACGTTTGCCAACATCTAGAAACATCTTTGGTGTCACTACTGAAGAGGTATTCCTGGTATCAAGTAGGAAAGGCCAGGGATGCTGCTAAATGTCTTATAATGCACAGGACACCTCCCCATAACTAAGAAGTATTCAACCTAAAATGACAAGAGTGTGCATATTCAGAAACTCTGCAGAGAGGTGGAGATGAAGGAGGGCAAAACTGGAGAGCAATGCATCTAAATTATTACCTATAAAAATTTACTATAACATCATAGAAGATGTTCTCTTTCCTTTTGTTATTTTTTTTTTTAAATAAAGCCATCCGAATTAAGACGAATTAAAGCTTGAAGACGATCATTCATCACTGGTGTTACAAAGCAAAAACACAAACCAGCCATTTGGCTTTTAGCTCTTACAACCTAGGTTCTGGGGTTTCAAAGCTGAATATTAACAGAGTCTTCTTAATCTGCAAGACTGAGTTTGGACAGGGAGGGGTGAAGTCCATGGCAAAGACTGACTACTAGACTCTGAAAACCCAAATGTGTGCATGCATGGGCTACAGTGTTCCAATCGGTGTACTTGATCTTGTAATCAGTAGAACACATGTGCACTTAAAAACACTACTAAAAAAAATAATAAAATAAAAAAAAACCCACTACTGAACCCAGTGGTGTTATTCTTTAGTGAATGAATAAAGACTTAAGTACTTTATGTACTTATGGTGGCAGATCAGGGGTGATTACAACCGACCTAAAAGCATTTTGGAGAAGCATATAACCAGGGCAGTGCCCAAAACTTCACTGGACCCCATATAAAAACCCTCCCAGTCCTGGATAGATTGACAGCTGTGTCACTCCAGAGGGAGAGAGCACAGACTGGATTTTTGTTGTTGGAAAAATATTTCTGATTCGTTCTGATCCTCAATTTGACTCTAGCTTAAGAACAAAATTGGGGAATTCCAAACGGCCAGACTTCCAGATTCTCAAAAGGACTCCAAGCCCAATCTGCAGAACAAAAGGGCAGGGCTGTATCCCACCTCCACGGAGGGCCACCGACCGGACCCCATAAGCCCACACAGACTCTTTTCCCCTAGAGAAATGACCTTCCCAGCCATTTCCTGGCAAGATACTTCATTTCTTCGGACTAAACACCCACCCCTCTCCCACTGCATGAAAGAGGGCAATTTGGAGATAGAAAGAAAAACAAGGAACTAGATTTTGAAATAAGACTTCAGAATATAAACTTCAGAATAATATATATAATATAAAAATATAATATAAAATATAAAATTCAGAATAAAACCAATGATGTGGCTTCATAAAACACCGGAAACTTAAACTTACTTAGGAAATATTCCTAAAAGAAACCTTGATGATCACCTACCAAACTTGAAAGTGGTTTGGAAACTCCCCACCAACCAGTGAGATCTGACACCCGGAAGGCTGCGGAGCCCGGTGTGGGAGCACAGGTGTGCTCCTCGCCTCACATCGTGCCTCGGGGGGCAGGTCGGGATGGCGGGCAGCCGGAGCTCTGGGCTCAGCTGGATCCGGATCGTATTCAGACTAGACAAGTGATCGCAAAGCTACTTAACTCCTCTAAACCTTCGTGTTTCTCCAGTATAAGTGGAGCCCACTCACAGAAAGACTTAAAGGGGCTTTGGCACAGGCAGAAAGAGACAAGGTATGTTTCAACCTCAGGGACTGTAGCATGCGGTGAAATACAGAGAAAACGGTGAGAGCTCATCCACCCCCCAGAAAGGGGGACCGGAGGATCCCCAGAGCTCAGGGAGTGGACATGATCTTATTATCATTCCTTGCTCCATATTCCAATTTCTGCTCCTTCAGCATCCTCCCGCTGTGTGACTTCTCAGTCGTCCTGCCAGGTGGCTCCACGGAGCTTCTCTCCCAAGGTGAGCATGTGAGCAGAGCCCGGAGCCACCAAAAGTCTGCAGCAGGACTTCCCAACATGTGCACTATTGACATTTGGGACCCACTAATCCCTTACTGTGAGGCTGACCTATGCAATGGAAGAGGTCTAGCAACACAACCTTGCGTCACTCATCACTAGATGCTGGTAGCACCTCACCCGATTTCAGATTCACTTTGAAACGTCCTGAGTCCACGCATTTTGACCCTTGACTTGGTCTGTGGCTGTTCATTCAATGTGAGTGAGGACGTCAGCTGCCTCCATTCGACCTCAAACTTTCTAACTGATGACGGTCTTCTGTACAGCTTCTCTCTTAACTCGGGCAGCAGGCCCAACAGATAGAACACCCTGTGATGGGGACCAGAACTACCCCCTCAAACAGTAAGGACTGTTCTGAACTGACAAGACCCCCATGGGTCACCCCAAGACAGTGATTGATGTGACGTTCAATGCCCACCTGTGTGTACCCGCCGCCCTTGTCCCATGTTCTCCTGATACAAACTTGGAAGTAACTTGAGCACTTGGGGGGCAGTCTTTGAGATACTGGTCCGCTGTCTTCCTGGTCCTGGCCTCCCCGAAATGAACTCTTTTCCTGTGTCCCCACCACTCGTCCCTCTGCCTTTGGATTCTGTCCATGGCAAGTGGCCGCACTTGGTCTGTTTGGGGACCCCAGAGCCACGTGCTCATCCACCCCTGTGTCCTGGGTCACAAAAGCAGGCCTTCTTCTTCCATCCCTGTAGCACTGAAAATCATAGGGAAGCAGAATTTCCAATAATGAAAATCACATCTGCAATAATTCCTATCAAGGATCTGGGGTGTGTGTGTGTGTTGTGTAGGGGACCTCAGGAGAGGGACCATGGCTTGGAGCACAGGAAGGTTCTATCAGGGAGCACCAGCCAGTGATTGAACAAGGAAGGGGTTGAACACACGAACACACACGGCCCCTCCAAAGGCCGGCTTCCCTCTCCTGCCAAAGCTCAGCCCCGTTGGCCAAGCACTGACGTGATGGTTCGCTTCAAGCCCTCACTGTCCTTGCCTTGTAGTTTCCAGTTTCATGGGTTTAAGTGTCTCCCTTTGTCAGTACCATTTCCCCTGCTGCTTCTGTCCTTTCCGTTTGACTTGTATCGATTGTTTCCTCCCAGTCCTGAAGCTGAAAAAGCTGCAGGAGCTTGCATGCCTGTCCTGGCCAGCAGCCTTGAGATCTATCATGTCCACGCCTGGCCCAGAGCTTCAGGCTCCAGCCCCCGCCCCTGGGCCTCCACCCGAAGGCCTCGACATCACACTTGCTTGGTCATGGATCATAAAATGTCTGAGCTGGGAGGGGACAGAGGACGCCTCTAGTTCCACTTGCTCTTCTAACAGGGGTGGAAATACAGATCAAGAAGGGACTAAGGACTTGCCCAAGAGGGAACTAAGGACTTCTAGTCATCTAGATTGTTAACGCAGACCTAGAACTCAAACTTGGAGCTTTTGGAGCCTGGTTCACATTAGAAGAGTTTACTCTTCATCTCATTTAGGAAGCAAACACCGTCCTTACTCCAGTATCCCCAGTACAGTACTCAAGGGGTAGTTGGGTTGGGTACAAGAGACCCGAGTGGTGTTTGGGGTCTTAGGGCCCTTGATTATGCACGGGGGAGTGCAGTGAGGTGTGTGTGGGGGTTAACTCCCACATGGCAGCAGTTCCAGCCCAGGTCCCTTCTGCCAACATAACTGTATGTCTGAAGATGTCAGATCCTTACAGAAAGTTACTGTTGTTTTTCAGGCAGAGATGCTCCATCTAGTTTTACACAGATGATGCTCTTCTAAAAAACTCATGTATCTAATGAAAACTTGATGCATTCATGCTCTGGGTCCAAATCTCCTTTTAAAACATTCACACTGAGAGGGAGCCATGGGGACAGCTCTGGTGAGAGAAGCACTACCATCAACACACATGGAATTTTTTTTTTAATGAAATTACATTTTTATTCATTGACTTCCATTATCATGCCCATGAAGCATTAATGCCTCTTCATCCCTGATTGATCTTTAACTGGTGGTGGCTTTCAACATTCTGGCTTTTTGGTTTTCTACTCTCCCTTCCTAAAAATAAGCAGTTTGGGATGGAGCAGGGCACATTTACACACCCAGGAAAGCGAGCTGCTGTGGGGAGCTGGTATCTGGTGGTTTTTATTTAAACATAACTCTGTGGCAAATCCCTGGATAAGCCAGACTTGTTATGTCATAAAAATAATTACCTTTTAATTGGTCTATTTGATTTTTGTTTCTATCAAGCTCCCTCGGGAGGCAGTACAGAACACTGGGAATAATCCATTGAGTGAATCCTGTCATCAGGGTCGACACTCTTCCACATATTTGCTTTGTGATTTAGAACAAGTCATGTAAGCACTCTGTGCCTTGACATCCCGAACCTATAAGATGAATTGTTGTGATAATCAAATGACTACACAGCCTCCCTCCTTCTTCTCCTGTTGTCCTTTCTTTTATTTCTGAGGGCAAATCTGCCAGCAAAGAGGGGCTGTTTTAGGACCCAAGGCCCCTGGGCCACCTGCTGCCCCATCTCCAGTAGGGACTTGTCGGTGCCTCCATGTGACCCTTTGCTGGCCTTCAGGCCCAGTCACCGCCACCCTCGGCATGTCCCGTTCTTGTGAGTGGGTCTTACATTTTACTCTTGCATCAGGGCCAAAGCTTCCGGAGAGCCCCAAACACAAAACACAGCTTTGAGGTCCCCAGTCTTTGCAGAGACCATGCCCTCCCACCTAGAGAACCTTCCCGATTTTGTCCACTTAGTGATTTCAGGAATGACAACACAAGCACTGCCTCTCCTGCGAACCTTCCTTGACTATCACTCTTGGTCTTTCCCATAGGTCTTACAAACGGGGTCCCATCACGGGCTCCACAAACCTCTATTGAGCTCTCTTGTGGACACATCTGTCTCTTCAACTAGTTGATAAGAACTTTCTGCAGAGGGGCACCTGGGTGGCTCAGTTGGTTAAGCCACTGCCTTCAGTTCAGGTCATGATCCTGGAGTTTGGGGATCAAGTCCCGCATCAGGCTCCCAGCTCCCAGTTCCATGGGGAGTCTGCTTGTCCCTCTGACCTTCTCCCCTCTCATGCTCTCTCTCACTCACACTCTCTCTCTCAAATAAATAAATTAAATTAAATTTTAAAAAAAAGAACCTTACGCAGAACAGCCTTGACTTACCGAACATGCATCCCCAGCCTGCAACACAGCCCCTGAAACAATGGGGGCTCGGTAAATGTTTGCTGAATAGATGAATGAAGGAATGAAAGAATGAGTGCTAAGTTAACGCTGACAATGAGTAGAAGGTATGGTGCTGAGCAGCATACCCCCAAATTCAGATCCACCCGAACCTGTGAATGTGGGCTTTTCTGGAAATAAGATCTTTACAGATGGAGTCAAGTCACACTGGGTTGGCGTGTGCTGTTACCCAGTGACCAGTATCCTTGTAAGAAGGAAATCTGGACACACACACACACACACACACACACCACACACACAGAGGTGGCCATGTGAACTTGGACCCAAGCTGTTATGATGGAGGGGGAGGAATTGCAAATAAGAGAGGCATCTGGAGGGGCGCCTGGGTGCCTCAGTTGGTTAAGCAACTGCCTTCAGCTCAGGTCATGATCCCGGAGACCTGGAATCGAGTCTCACATCGGGCTCCCTGCTCAGTGGGAAGCCTGCTTCTCCCTCTCTCACTCCCCCTGCGTGTGTTCCCTCTGGCTGTGTTTCTCTCTGTCAAATAAATAAAACCTTTAAAAAAAAAAGAGAGAGAGGCATCTGGAAACTTTGTACCTCCCCACTGGTGGGAAGTCACCAGCTTTAAAGACTTAAGGACACTGGGTGTGAGTACCAGCCCTACTCTAACTGTCCACATCAGTGGAGGAAATGAAATTGACTCACGTAACTTTCAGATTACCCAGTTTTAGAATGGAGCTAGAGTGCTTGGGTGGCTCAGTTGGTTAAGCATCTGACTTCAGCTCAGGTATTGACCTCAGGATCCTGAGATCGAGTCCCACATCGGGCTCCTCGTTCAGTGGGGGGTCTGCTTCTCGCTCTGATCCACCCCCTGCCCCAGCTTATGCTCTCTCTCTCAAATACATAACATTTTAAAATGGGCCTGATTACAAATACTGCCTAAGGCTGTTGCAAGGACGCTAGGAAACAGTGCTCTCCTTAAACTTGGAACTCCTCCAAGGCTGGTCAGCCTCACTCAAGTCTTTGTAAAGTGCCCATTACACATCTGGACCTATGACCACTGGTTCTGTATCATCACCATTTTTATGATGTTTTATCTCAACTTGCGATTCTGCCGCGCTTCCCCCAGCACGTCCCTGAGCCCCCCAGCCAGCCACAATAGACACCGTCCTGAGAACACCCAATATTTTGAGCTCCAGTCTATGTAATAATGCCCAGGTCCAGACAGATGGATTAGTTTGAACTATGTGACACTGTCCGTATACAATTGTTTCTGACCTACAAAAATGAGACTTTCATATGGCTTAATCTAATAGATGCCAACTCTTTTTGTCCTTAAAGTCGAGAGACACAAAGTGGGTACCTTGTTAGCTTTCCAGAAGAGGAATTTTAAGAAAAGTTTTAAAAAAATGTTCAATGCTACCGGAAAGAGCTGTGAAGCATATATACACCCATTGTAGCCTTCCCAGGCAAGGAAGGAGTGGGAGCCCAGGAAGGGGAGAACCCCCGGGGAAAACCGGGTCCCAGAGCCCACCTCTGTGCTATGAGGCAAGGGAGGGGAGGGGAGGGGGGGAGAAGTGGGGAGGGAAGGGAGCCCCCTCTCTACTTCTGAAGGCAGGCAGAATCTAAGACTTAATTTGGCCCAGGACACAGTAGTTAGCACTTTGCCTTCTAGAAGATGATGAGGATGATTTAAAACCAGTGAGACAGAGAACAAGAGGATCTGTTCTCAGAACATCTGAGCTGTCCCTTCCTTCAGCTCGCCAAGAGGGGCCCTCAGATCAACTCAGGGCAGGCGGGCAGGGCTGCCTTCTAACCAGCTACTTTGAATTCTTGTTCAGATCTGCTCCTTCCCCCAGAAAACCCCGCCTGCTTCCCTCCCCAGTGTTAGCACCTCATTAGCACCCTGCCAGCAAGAAAATCTATTTAAACAGCTCTTGCTGACACAGCAAGCCTTCTTCCTTCGCTGGAGGATTCTCAGTCCCCTTCTGACAATGACAGGCCTGTGCCCGCGTACCTGGGCCCTGTCAGCCTGGGTCTCCCACACCGGCTACAAGGTGGGGTGAAAGGGAAAAGGGGGGTGTGAATGAGGAGCAACAGAAGGTTCTCCAGGGCCAGGCTGCGTGTGATTCCTGAAATCCTAGGTCCCCGGGCTTCAGCTTCACACGTAGATGTGCCACGAAGGACTCCAGGGATGTCTGTTCCATCAGTAAAACCCATTCTTCCCACATCAGGTTCCTACATTTGTAGGAGTTGCTGGAGGACCGTAGATGTGGTCCCAGAGGCAGGATTATCCATTGGTTCTTTGATGCATTCATTCTAAGGACACCAAAAAACATCCGTTAAACACCTACCATATGAAAAGCCCCTATTTTGTGTGTCCTCGGGTCTCTGTGTGTCATCCTGGGAGACATCGGGACAACGGGGTTGCTTAGACTTCACAAGCGTTGATCCAGATGGGGACTGCCCGCAGTGGTGACTCCTGGAGGCGTGTGGTGTGGACCAGCTGAACAGAGGGGGAGGGTTCTCATCTTGGGGAAACCTGAAGGTTTGGAGCAGGTGGGCATCTGCTGAGAGCTGGCAAAAAGGGAAGGATACAAGCAGGAGTCCTGGAGGTTGCTAAAGTCCTTCCAGCCTCGGGTAGTCTTTGGCACGCCCCCAGTCATGCTGGCCTCTAGACCATGTAGAGGACTTTTGGAGCGGGTCTGGCCATCATCACCCCTTCTCAGTGAAACCGCCTCCATGAGTGGTGACCTCTTCCCTTCCTCCTCCAGGTCCCACAAACAGGTGCTCTCGCTACTCCCTCCTCTTTCCGACTACTGCAGCGTCTAGAAGATGAACACGCCATTCCTTCCTCGGGGCCTGCGTGTAAATGGAAAACCACAGAAGGTGCTAAGCTGGAGCCCGGCCCTCCTCGGAACCCCTCAGAGCCCGCTACACCCGGGATGTGGGCGTTTTCCACCAGGAGGAAAGGCATCCGAGTGAGCGCGATCCCCATTTCGCGACACCCCCCCCCACCCCTGCGGGGTCTGGGGCGGCCCCCGCGGCCCCACGACTAAGTATTCCTGCAGCGACACAGCGGGGTCTGGGGCGGCCCCCGCGGCCCCACGACTAAGTATTCCTGCAGCGACACATACAAGCATTCACACTGAACGGATGACCTCAGGTCAGAGAAGGTCAAATTTTGCAACCAGATGAGTTCAGAAGAGGTCAGGTTTTGCTGCCAATTAAGTTACAAAAAAAGTTTCCATTTGCTGAGCTCTTTCCGAATTACAGAGAAGGCATCGGGAGGCTCGGTGTTGGCCAGGGAAGTACCAGGCTCGCTGTCGGTGGCCCTCTGGGGAGCAGCACCAAGAAAGGCCGGTGGCTGCCTGCCTGGGCCACCGGGGTGATGCCCACACGGGAAGCAGCCAGGGCGCCTTGGAAAGGGGCCAGTGCCCCCGCTGCCAGCGCTGTCCTCGCTCGGGAGCTCGGGTTCTGCGCCCTTGCTGCCCATCCGCGGGCACTTGTCCCCTTGACCTTCCTGCAGAGGATGCTCTTTCACAACACACAGCAAGTCCAGCCAAAGTCCCTGGCCTTGTGCCCAAGGACCTCATGAAACCCCGCCCCCCCGGGGAGCCCGGCCCTTCCCGGAGCTGCCTCACCTGCCCCCGCTCGCAGGGCGATTGCTTTATTAGGCTCACTCACCCGGAGGCATTTCCTGGGACGGAGGGGCCTCCTCGGGCACGCAGCCCTTTCCCAGTGGGCTCTGGGCTCCTGGACCTTGAGGGAGAAGACAGACGCCCACCTGGCTTAGTCTGTTGGAACAGCTAACGCGCCAGCGCGGGAGGTCTGTGGGTTCACCTCCGCTCCCCAGAGCTTCAGAAAGGCCTTCTCTGTGCGTAGACACCTCGGACCCACACGGGTAAGATCCGGTGCTCTCTTGAGAAGGCGAGGGCAGGTAACAAACTTTCTTGTGGCCCGAGTGCTAGACGGTTTACACACCTTCATACGCTGATACTCATGACCCTCTGGGAGCTGGGGTGGCTCATCCGCCATCCCAGGTGGGGGCTCGGGCGATGGAATTTTCTCCCTCCCAGGAAACAAGATCTGTGCGGCTGGAAGGGCGTCCTGGAAACCACAGTTCTGCTGTGGACAGGTGACATCGGTATTTCCTCCCTCCCAAAGTGCTCTCCCGCCTGTATTTCTGCTTTCATTCTAGGCTTATGAGGTCGTTAGGGCTGTGGTGTTTTTTTTTTTACACGCTATAAAAGAATATCTATGCCCACAGATATATAACACATGTAATTATGTATTATATTATATATTATACAATACATAATTATAGTTATACCATGTATAATTCTAGTATAAAATAATAAAATATGTAAGTCATTTATAGTATCTATTTTGAACTTGAAACACCACACAGATTAGAGGCTTGCCCAGGGTCACCCCAGCATTTCCAAACTCAGCATTCTGGTGACCCGGTTTTCAGAGTGTGCGTGCAGGCACGTCTGTGTGTGTGTGTGTGTGTGTGTGTGTGTGTGTGTGTGTGTGTGTGTGAGGTGCTGTGTCTGGGGGGAGATGAGGGCTGGGGACAGGATGTTTTGACATTGTATTCAAATTGATCAGGATGAGACTGTAACATAGTTTGATTTCAACAAACTGTTTTTATTTCAATAAACATTCATGGACCCTCTTGTATGCCCGGTTGTTAGAAATATAATTATTATTAAGATCCTGACTATGCCCTTAGGAAAGTTGCTGTAGACAGGTGGGGCCTTGTACCTAAGTCCCTGGAGGATAGGCTAGCCGTGCTATGCCGTGCATTCCTGTGTGACCACATCAGTCCGCACGCGTGCTTAGCAGGAACCTAGCATGGAGAAATGGTACTCAGGAAGGCTCGGGGGGAATGAAGGCATGAAGGCATGAATGAATGAATAAATTAATGAATGAGCGAATGAACAAAAGTTGGGGGAAACCTCCTGCTCCATGGCCAGGCTCCACAGGGTATCCAGGTTCTGAGTTCATGTCTCCCCCGGAGGGTGACACTCAGCACGTCCTGGGGCACTTGACCTCAGCTAGGAAGGGTCTGAGAGCTTCAAGCAGCATGTTCTGATAACCAGGCTCCATCTTTCCTGAGACACCAAGTCCCCACGCCATCTCTTATAGCCCAGGGAGGAGCATTTCATCTCTGCCTGGTAAACGTGCCCTCTGCACCCCAACTTAGCTTGTTGCTCTTATCTGCTGACCTCTGGGATCAGCATTTTGACCTTGACCTCCCCACATACGGGCTAGAGTCAAGCTGCAAGATTTTGATGTGTCCCACTTGCTAGCTTCCTGGGTAGCTTTGGATTCCTTGAATGGATTTTCCCACCTTGCACTCGGCCCTTCTGCTGGGACACACTCTGCCCTGGGACTTTGTGCTAAAACCTCCCACGCACCCTGACTGACCTCTTGCCCTGGCACCACCTGTTTCCCATCACTGTGCACTTGGCCTGGTGGGCTGGCCTTCCTCCCAAACCTGCAGCTGTGTCTGCCCCACGTGATGCTCAGCCTCCATCCAGGCTTCGCTCCATCCCAGGCAACATACCCATTGCTGTTGGCCTGGTCCTGCCTGGCACCGTCACTAGCCACAGCAGCCAGCGTGGCCCAAATCTGGGGACCGAGGCAGCACCAGAAAGGGACCGCAGCCTACAGGGTGGCCCAGAGCCCAGGTGGCCAAAGCCAGTTCCATGGGCCAGAGCAGAGTCCAGAAGCAGAATCAAAATGACCAGCTGGAGTCAAAGAAAATCGGAGCAGAAAGCAGAGCCAACCACTCCTCTGTGTGCCAGGACCCAGAGACACTGAGCCCTGCTTATGCAGAGCAGCTCTTCCCTTAGAAACATTGCTTCTCCTGGGCTCTCCAGTGTGGGCCTGGCAGAAAGGAATTCTGATGGGTGCGGGGAGGGAAGTGATGGATGCTGTCTGTACGCTGGACCGTCACAAATGTAGGAGCAGCTGCCTCCAGGCTGGTCTCCAGGGTTTAGACTGGGAGAGGAGAGTGGGAGCCCAGAAGGCAAGCCTCCGCCTCAGAATGGTGCCACGGCCCATTCTGAGCCAGACCCAGGGCTGCTTCCTCAAGCTTGTCAGCTTCCCAGGTATTGCTGCTTGATGCCTGATGAGAGCTTCAGGAAGCTTCCAGAAGCAGGACAGATGTCTGTGTGAGACAGACGAAAAGGGGGCAACCTCCAGGGGCTCAGCAAGGGGTCGCACGCACGGGTGTGAAGGGCAGAGCCAAGACCGAGCAGGGCTGTGCCCCACTGGGAAACCTTTCCACGGTTCCACGGTTCCACGGTTCCACGGTTCTTTTTATCGAAGATGCTTGTAAAGCTGAAGAAATTTGAAGAAAACAACGAATAAACGTGGATCAAGACGCTTCCTATAGGCCAGGAATGTTCCTAGTCTGCGCCTCTCATTCAGTTGACGGTCATCATTACCTTCATTCTGCAGGTGGGGCCGAGACACTTGCCCAGTCTCAGGACAGGTGAGCGTCCCACACAGTGTCATCAAACTGAGGCCTGCGTGACACAGAGTCCCCCACATCGTGAGTCCACGTGTGCTGATGGAATGCAACACAAGCCAAATAAAGTGGTGCCTCCGTACAGGGGAGCATTATTAGCCACAAACGAGAATGAAGTAGCGCCACCTGCTACAAATGGATAACCAGGGTCGACATGACACTGCATGGAAGATGTAGGTCACAGAGCGCCATATTGTCTGATCCCATGTAGAGGAAGTGTCCAGAGTAGGCAAGTCTATAGGGACAGAAGGTAGATGAGTGGTAGCCAGAGGCTGGGGAGGTGGGGGGAGAAGAGGGAAGTGACTAGTGAATGGATATGGAACTTCTGTTGGGGATGGTGAGAAAGTTCTAGATTTAAAAAATGGTGATGTTGGTGCACATGGTGAAGGTACTTAATACCACTGGATTGTACACTTTACAATGCTTAAAATGGCAAACAGTATGTGTATTATACCACAATTAAAAAAAAAGAAGGCAAAAATAAAAAACGTAATCTACTTTGACCTCATTGGTAGGTGGAGGGAAGGGGGTCTTGTCCCTACATGGGGGGGAGGGGGAGCTATTGCAGACGTCCCCGGAAGCTCTTCGGTGCCGTGTCCCTCTATTGTTAACCTTGTTCAAATGCTCCCAAGGCCTAGGATCACCTAACACCAGTGAGTGAGCAGTGGTGAAGGGAGGTTATGACTTCACAGATGCAAAAGTACAGAGTTTGCACAGACACTATTTGAATGCATGGGAACTGACCCATATGCACGGCGTGCAGGTCGAGAAAGACCTCATTCATTCACATGAATTACCCTAAGAGCAGCCTGAGTAGTTACTGCGTGCTGGGCATAAGGCAAAGTGCTTTTGGTGACTTCTGTGTTTTACAATAATTCAGCAAGGGTGGCATTAGTATTTCCATTTTACTGGTGGGGAAACTGAGAGTCTAGGAAATTAAGTGGTTTTCCAGAGACTAACTACGAAGTTGATACCTCCCACAGTAGGGCAGGCATCAAAACCCCTTTCTGACTTCAAAGTCCATGCATATCAAGGCAAAAGAACTGTGTCATAGAGGAAGTCCTGAATTACAGAATACGAATAAATTACTGCAATTTAGTTTTTTTTCAGATATATTCATTGGAAGCTGGAAATAGAACTTTTCCTGATAGAAGTATCCAGATGGTACGTATTACATATAAATTGCGTGCTTGCTGAAGTTTGTTTGGAACCTGAGCTTCTTTGTGCTGATCTGTGGTATAAAGGTTCAATAACTGGAAAAGAAATTACAGTTGAAGCTTGAACAGTGTGCGGGTGAAGGGCGCCAACCCCACACGCAGTCAAAAATCTGCATTTAACTTTTGACCTCCCCCAAAACTTAACTGCTCATAGTGAGAAGCCGTGAGACTGCTTTTTACTGTGATATTCGATTCACTGGAGAGACCAACTGCTCAGGCTGACGTGGGCTTCGCCCAGGATTTTGAACACACTCATGCTCATGGCCACCATAGCATGAAGCCCCTAGGAAAATACAGGTAAGTTCATTCCATTATTATTTAATAGGGCATTTTTATGTTTGTTAACATTTCTCTGGACTGCAAATGGTGCCGGGTATGGTCTACAAGTATTTGTATGCGTAACTTTTGGTAAGTTTTCACTTTTTCTAATAGATTTGTGTGTATTTCATGGCCTTGAATAATAAAGTAGACTAGGATCTGCATATATTTAATGAATTCATGTCACAAATCTCCAAAAAGTGTTCTAATGTTTTTATGGAAAAGAATCCACCTGTAAGTGGACCCACAGGGTTCAAACCCATGTTATGCAAGGGGCAACTGTCTTTGCAAAGAAAAATCAACTTCCGTCTTTTTGAGCAGTGGTAAAGGGAGGTTATGGAGAAAGACATGGTCTTTCAACATGGAAAGTCAACAATGTGAAATTAGTGGAGACCAATTAGTGAGGTTTTAGTGATGGAGTTTTCATCACTAAAAAACTAAAAAGAGGAGTTTTCATCACTGTTGAGTCCCACTGAGGAACGACGCTAGACTTAGTCTTGTGTGTAGCCACCATCATGGTGCGGGTGCCAGGGATCCTCTTGCACCATGTTTTTTTTTCATGGGGAGGGTGGATGGGGAGTGATTTTCCTTGTCCTGGGCCCTTAAATATAGAGTTGTTCACACGGGGCAGATTGGATGGACTCAGCAAAGCTTTGGGGCAAGGGTGGTCTGTGTCAGCTGCACTACTCAGTGGTCTCCTGTGGTTGCCGTTGGTGGAGAGAAACCCTCATGGATGGAGACCTACCTTTAGAATAGCTCCTCAGCTGAAGGGCCACAGTGACCATCCAATTGGTGGGGAGTGTAGAGGAGAGATTGGCTTTGGGTCCAGTGGCTCCCTAGAGCCAAGCACCTATAAGAGTCTTTCCATGTGCTCTCCTCTGCCCCCATCTCTTCAGTCCCCTAGAAGGGTAGGGAACATTGAGGTTAGTATTGTCTGCATCTGGTTCTGTTCTTTTCTTGCCTATTGTCAGGGAGCCCCCTTTGCCCAGTCCCCTCATGCTCTCCCTTTTTGAGCCTCAAGATCTTGCATTGGAAGTTTAAATAGTTATTTTTCTCTGTGGTTCCCTTTTTAACCATCCTAATTCTTCTTCAAGCAATGCAGATGTCTTCAGCTTAATGGTTTCCAAAGTGGAGTGCAAGATGATTCATTTAGATATGAGAGAAAATATTAAGACTCTAATGCATTTTCCAAAAAAATTTTAAATTATGCTTTATTAGTTTTGAATATATATAAATTGACAGAAGTTCATATGTATATGTGTGTGTTATAAGTAAATACATATATATCTGGTCAACTAATATGAATATGCAATAAAAGAAATTCAGAAACTCCTATTCTATATGATTACAAAGGGTCAATACATGTAAAATGTGGGAAAGAAATTTAAAAAGGAAGATAACTGTCTCAAGACACCATCAACCTTCATTTATTTTGACACATACTGTCTATGAAGACTAAGCACTCTCGTAGCAGAAATAACATTCTGTAGTTTCTGGTAGAGTCCAGATTGATACTAATCTACCTTAAAACATGCTCAGAGCCCAACAACACCAGAGGGCTGCGTTGATCATTGACCTCTAACAGGGAAAGCAGGAGTGAGGCAGAGATTGTTGTGAAATACCTGATTTGGGTTTTGGTTTTGTCTCACTGCCCCTTCCATTCCGTGGCTCTGTGAAGGCTCCACTTTCCTGTGAAGCCCATCTCAGGATTTGGGGGTATGGGTGTGTACAAACCTGCGCACAGCGTGAGAAAGAGAGGAAGATCCCCCTGTGGGAAAACATGCCTATGTTCCATGGAATAATATGCAACTCAAGGCCTGGCTTTGTTGGCCCAGAATGCCCCAGCGGTTGCAGAGCAAGGCTGAGTGCCTCATGTGCATCCCAACCTGGGCGTGAGCATGAGTTGCACATGGGCTGCTGTCTTCCCTTGGCTCAGTACTCACTGAGATCACATTAAAACCTGGAGGCCTCTCATGGGGGAGAGAAGAATACAATTTTCTTATTGTACAATCCATTTCATTCCCAGCTGCAGGATTAAATTTATTCCTTTCTGAAGTGTTGTCTGTGTGTATAAATCATTTAAGTTTATATGTTTTCGTTGCTGTGGCAACAGTGTGGCTAATTGAATTCCAAAGTGTCTTTCTCCATTTCAAAGCCATGATAAAGAGCCACAGCACTTAACAGTGGGAGTCAGAGCAGAGGCAGAAGAGGAGGTGGAAGCAAAATTTAAATGGCACATTCTCCCACTGGCTCCCCAGATCCCAGAACAATGCCGCCACTCTGGTGAGCCAAGCGAGGGTGCAGATTTCTTCTAAAGCGAAGGATTGATGAATGGCTTCTCTGCAGAAGTAACCTGCATCCTCTGGCCCTGAAGCTCCAGGGTCTCCCTCTTGTCCTGTCTGATTTGCTTGCTCTACCAAGGGCAGGGACTGAATCTTTTCACAAGGAGTTTTACTAGGAGTTAGCAAACACCTGTCCAGTAAAAATTTCTTGGATAGATGGATAAACAGACAGATGGGTGGATGAATGGATGGATGGATGGATGGATGGACGG